>JANHGB010014963.1:0-12044 GCA_026283785.1 Coracopsis vasa | reverse complement strand
GCTTCTCTGGGCACCCTGTGCCAGCGCCTCAGCACCCTCACAGGGAACAGCTTCTGCCTAAGAGCTCATCTCAGTCTTCCCTCTGGCAGGTTAAAGCCTCCCCAGCACCACAGACCCAACCACCCCTTCTTCTATAGAGTAACCGTGGGCTCCTTTGCTTGTGCAGAATCCTGGTGTTCTCCCATGAGGCTGATGAAGAGGAAATGCTGTGTTACGACTGTTGAGATTCTGTAACTCCAGTTCCCATAGGGATCCCATTCTGCTTCCTTCTCCCTGCAGTAAACCAGGGGTGGCTTCAGGCAGCAGAGCTCCAGGTAGCAGATGCTGCAACAGCATCAGCCACAGGCGAGCGCAGAGACGAAAGACAGCTGGAAATTTCCCACAAAACAGCATTTTCTCTCCATGAAACAGCACTTTCTGCCAAGGAGAAGTGAGGGGGAAAGCCCAAATCCTTTGGGATTTCATAAATACCACAGGATTTTTGTGTTCATCCACACTTTTCATGGGCAGGGGACAGGGAAAGAGTTGCTGCCACCCTGATGCTGAGCAGGATAATACAAGGCTGAGGCAGATGGACACCCAGACTGAGGGTCTGCAGCAAGTGAGGCTCAGAAGCAGCAGCCCGAGCTACCAACCCTGAGGTCAGCTCTCCCTGATCTTCAGCACGGGCAGAAGATATTGGCAAGGACACCCCTCCCCGAGCTCATCCCATGGGTACCACATGGACATGACCGTGCAGACCCACTGGGCTGGACAGACACCAAACCCCAGCTGGGGTGCCTCGGCCTTTGCTGTTTTGGGTGCAATTGGGAGCTTTCTGGTGCATCTCTGACCCTGTCTGAAAAATCCACCTGGTTTTCCTAACCTGGCCTTTGGGCAAGGAGGGAAGCAGCAGACTGATGAAGGTGCTGCGGGGATCCTGCCACCCCTGATCTTGTTCCTGCCTGCTCTCTTCATTCCCATTCCAGCTCCTCCAACAGGAGACCCCGACTCCTCTGAGCTCTAAAACCACCTTAAAGCCTGGTGTTTCCCCACTTGCTGCTCTCGAGAGCACCACTGCAGCCAGAACCCTTTGCTCTGAGTCGAGCTCAGCACAACGGGCTGGAAGCCTTCCTAATGCACATAAACACACAACAGGAAGCGGTCAATGGAGCAGCCAAGTCATTGCCTCCCGTGTGCAGGGAGCCAGCTTGGGAGGACAAGAGAGCATCCCATCATGGGAGTGCAGAGCAGGGGGCTATGGAGTTCCAGTGTGGGGTGAGTTTGGCTGTTGGACAGGAGCCCCAACTCCCATCTCCATAAGGATGGTGACGAGGTCCTTCTGCGCATCCCACAAGCTCTGGGTCGTGCCAAGGAGCAGCTCTTCCCTGAGGCAGCAGCATCCCAGCAGGAAGAGGCTGGGGTATGGCGAGGCCCAGCACATCAGTTCTGTAAGACTCAGGGGTGAGGGTATCAGGGGGTAGAGGTGGTTTTTTCCCCCCCACCTCCCTCCAGGGCTGACCCTGGGCTGGAAACAGACCCCTAAGGGCAGAAGCAGCTCAGCCTTGGCCTCCTGCAGGCGCCTGCTGCAGCTCCAGCCAGGAAAACAATGTAAAATTGAATCCAATAAAGGCAGAAATCTGCTTTGGGCCATCTCCATTCCACAAGCTTGTATTCTGGCTCCAGCATCTGCATTAGACAGCAGCTTTCCATTCCCCTGCATGGCAGCACACAGGTGTTAGTGATGCTGTAACAGCCCCATTAGCCATATGCAAACCCCCATAAACCTGGTGATTAGTGAGGAACCCCAGCATGCAGGGACACTGCCATGGCCAGGTAAGGGAAGCAGGGAAGGAAGGAGGCCACCAGAGCCCCCTGCTCCTCCTGCTGTGGGACATTCAGCCTCATCCTGAGTCCCCAAGGCCACTTGGGAGAGGGGAGTTTGGAGATGGTGGAAGGTTTGTCCCATAGACATGTCCTGGCAGGGGTCTGGGGTCAGCAGGGAGCAGTGCCCGGTGCCTTGGCAGCAATCAGCTCTGTCCAGACAGGATCCATCACCTTCCAGGCAGGAATGTGGCATTCATTGCCCCCAGCCAGGGTCCTCATCCCTGAGGGAAAGCTCTGCAGCAGACAGTCCCTTCCCTGTGCTGCTGCTGCTTGAAACAAAAGCTTAATTAACTACCAGTTCAGTGCCTGTTTGGAGGGCTAAATCTGAAATCCAAGGATGGTAATAAAGCAGTGAATTATCTGCTTCGGCAGCCGAGGAGCAATGGCCTCAAAAATCAATGTGCTGAAGTTATACATACACACAACGTCTGTGTGTGCTGTTATTACAAAGCAGCAGCAGCAGGGAATGGAAGGAACCAACTCAGGAGCTGGCTGATATGAAAGAAACCAGTTTCCACCAGTTAGAACCCTTGCCTGGCCAGAGGTAGACATGGAGCATCTTCAGGATGGGTTCCATACAGCCACCTCCATAGCACTGCTCATAAGCCAGGGCAGAGCCACGATGCCAGCTCCAACACCAGAGCATCCTCTGCCATCACTGGGCAGAATATGATGGTTCAGAGCACCACAACGGGAGCAAAGGGGTTATAATCACAAAGTGGGCTGTAAACCACCATAGATAAAGCTTAAAACGTCATGGCAGTCAGCACTGCTCAGCTGCAGGCAGCACAGCCATGGGCATCTCCAGACACATCCCAATGACAGCATTCATGTTGGTGAGCGATGCCCAAGTGCTGCCAAGGCTCCAAAGCTACCCCAAGGCCCTCCAGAGACCCCTTCCTCAATGCTTTCCAAAGCCTGGGGCTTGGACTCTTCTTGTTTCTTCTTGAAGCCTCCTCTCGAGCCTCAGGATACTGGGTCTTCATGGCAAAATAATGATCACAGAGGAGGATCACAGCAAACAAAGCACACACGACACAAGCTGCACTGTGCTATGACAAGCTACTGCTTCAAGTTCTCCCCACACATAGTTTTGCCCTGGAGATAAGAAATATGATTTGATTGCAGGAGCTGCAATGCCCAAATGCTTTGGGCATCAGATCACTTAGTCACAGTAACTTCTACATCCCCCTCGAGCGACATTGCTGGGTACAAGGCGCTCTTTATTGATGTAAAACAACTTAGCTCCATCACTGGCTCAGCTTCAATTACTGCATTCACGCCTCTGTCCATCTCTGAGCAACAAGGCAGAAAGGATTGGAGCCTGGTACCAGTTTCTCATGCCAGCAAGCATCACGGGGGTTGGAACTGGGTGATCTTTAAGATCCCTTCCCATCCAAACCAGTCTGTGATTCTATGATCACGGGTGCAGAGCTGCCTGTCAGTGCCACAACGTGTTCTCACTGCACCACCCCATCTCTGCAGAGCACCAAGGCTTTCTGCCTATTCCCAGTGGCAGCAAAACCAGCCTTAGGTTTGCTCATATGTTGGTGTTTGGGGAGGGCACCAGGCAAAAAAGCAGAGAGGGGATGGCAGCACCCTAAACCCACCTTTGCATCCCTACTCACAGGGTGCTCAGGAGCCACATGGGTCACCAAGTGAAGGTGACCAAGTGAAACTGGGATGGACCGTGGCTGATGGGGCATCGCCAGCAGAAGCAGTGGGGATGGCTTTGCTGCTGCCACAGCACTGAAGCTGTGGATGTTGAGGGCTCATCCACTGGCTTAGTCCCTGTGGTTGCAGCCTCCAGAAGATGCAACATTCCCCTTCAAAGCTTGAAGTGCTGCTCAGCCAAAGGGCACCTGACACTACCCAGGGGGTGTTTTACCCATCAGGAGGGTCCTGGGGCTGTTCTGGGGGCCCTGGGGCTCTCTGCATGGCTGATAGCACAGCACAGGTCATGCAGCTCCGGTGCTTGGGTACCTGCTGGAGGTGCACAGCCAGGTCAGGTGTAAACCACAGGGCTCTATAGCAGCACAGGGCAGCGTCAGCACAGCCTTGCATGGGGAACTGGAGAAGCTCCTGCCCTTGCAAGCTTGTCAGCGCTGTGAATCCTTCACTTCCATTAGCTGCTAATTCACTTGCAGAGAAGGAAAAAGAGAGGTAAGGATCGCTCCTCAGCTCCCGGTAGGATTTAGTGGTTTGCGAGCAGAGGGAAGCTGAATTCCCCTTTCTCTTCCTTGGAGAAAGAAATCAGTGCATTTTTCTTACAGTTTTAACTAAAACCAGCAATGAAATAAACCTCAAAAGGTCACAGGGAAGCCTGAACCAGCTCCATCGGGCAGCAGCGGTTCCTGAGTGCTGCAAAGGGAGATGCCCAGAGGAAACAAGAGCAGCAATGGAGAATTGAAGAGCGAGGGAGAGCTGTGCAGTGGGTTCTGGAGGTGCATTTGTATCATTGCAGTGCATTGAGGGGGCTGCAGCTCCCCTGGAACACAGCCCCTGCTGCGGGCAGCTCTGCCCAGCGCCAGGGAAGAGGAAACCAAGCAGGGACCAAGCTGAGGGCAGGGAGGAAGATGCTGAACCCCAGCTCCCGAATGGAAACAGCCGGGGAGGCAGCGCTTGCGGCAGGAGCTCAGTGTAAGGTGCTAATAAGCCTGGGAGGCTCCTCCAGTCTGGGAAGGGGGGGCCAGGGACCACCAGTGCCCCCCCTTCCATCCCACTGGATGGATTTTGTATCCCCGTTTCCCCAAGGCTCAGCCAAAGGAGCTCAGTGACCTGGTGGCACCAACAAGCACCATTTGGAGAAGTGTTTGGGCTCAAGAAAGAAGAGGGATGCTCAATGGTGCACTACAGGGCTGGGAATAAAAGAGAGCTTGTAACACACACACCCCCCCCTCAATGTACCTGGCCTTAGCCTGGGGCCCAGGGCTCACCCTGACAGTCCAAAGGAGCCTGGGCAGGACACCCGCACCCTCTGCATCACACCTGGGATTCAGCAGTGCTGCTGTAAGGCTTGTACCAGCATCAGCCAAATGAAGAGGGACAAGGCAAGCGACCTTCAGCTGTCAGTAAAGACAATGAAGTCAGGGGTTAGAGGAGCAAGAACTGCCCCAGCCTTTCAATTACTGCAGGAGGTCCATCACTGAACAGCATCCACAGCCCTTCCTGCTGGGGGCTGTGAGGGGTTCGCTGCCTCTGCCCCCCATTCACGGTGTCCCAGAGCCCGACAGCCACATTCTGAGCACCCAAAGGGGAGCTGCAGGTGTCCGTGTGTCCCCCTACCCCATCTCCTGCACCCCATCAGAGGGGAGAGAAGCGCCGTTGTCTCAGCCAAGGCAGCCCCAAAACTCCCCCCCAAGTCCCCAGGCAAAGCACTTCTGCTGTCATGCATCCAGCAGCCAGCACATCCCTCTGTGATGGAGCTGAACCTCTTCATTTCACATCTCATCAACCCACCCTGCTTATTCCTTGGCTAATAAAGCCCTGGCTGCTGCATCCCAAGCAGCCTTGGGGGATGCAGCGCTGGGATGCTCCACGGCAGCTCCCATTCCTCTCACCCTGGCTGGAAAGGAGCAGGGGAGGGTGCAGAGCCCAGCACATTAGAACAGGGAGGTGATGCAGCCCTGCCAGCAGCCCGGCTCCAGGGGCTCCTGCCTTGCTTATTAACACAGGACAGCAATCACAGAGCTCACACACGGCATCTCCGCAGCACTGACCCCAGCATCTCGCTCCTCTTGGCTCCCATTTCACACAGACAATGGGAAAAGGGCTCAGCTGCTGCTGGTCCCTGGGGGCTGGTGGGAGGAGATGGGGAAGAACAGCCTGAGTGTGCCAGAGCTGAGCGGGAATGCCAGTGCTTGGCTCCAGGAATGAGCCAAGCCTCATCTCACTCGGAGAGATGCACCCTAGGGACACCTGGGACAATTCCGTGCTGGGATGGGTCCTGTTTTGGACATAGCAGGGGAAGAGGAGAGCTCAGAATGAGCCAGAGCTCCCTGGCTGCCCTCCCTGCAGCAGGAGCCTCCAGCAGGGTTTGGGGGTGCCCACCTCCTGCTGGGCTTCCCTTCCAGTCATCCCTTCAGGAACTGGATGGACAGAGCCCCTGCCGTGCTCTGGATGCTGCCCGGACACATCTCATAGGGCTCATCCAAGCTGTTGCACCCCAGCAGCCCCAAAACCCACAGCAAGAGCAGCCACGCTGGGCACTGAGCACCATGGCAGGATTGCACCAGGCAAACCAAACACCAGCCCAGGGCTGATGGAGGTAGAAGGGGACATGGGGCACAGGTTGCTTTTGTTCTCAACCATCCCTCTTCATACAAAGCACCTGGTGAGCACCTTCCTCGCCCTCTGAGCCCCATCCAGAGCTGAGTTCAGGAGCTGGTGGTGCTGAGGCTCATCTGAGCACAGAGCAATCGGGGGCATCACCCCACAGCCAGCACGGGAGGGTGCTCAACGTGGTGTCTTTGGCTGGCACGAACCCATAGCTATGCTGAATGCTGCTCCATTGGGAGGCAGGAACTGGGAGAAGTCTCATTTTGCAGCATCTCCCCCAAAAGACACCAAGGAAACCAGATCTTATCCGGCCGTGTTCAAATTCATAACGCAACAGTCGGGAGCCCCCAGCTATGGGCTGAGATCAGGCAACTGAGACCATTAAAAACTACCTCTGAAGCCCTCAGATGCTGAAGCCTGATAGGGCCATAGGAAGAGAAATGTTCACTTTTCATGTACAATGAGTGGAAATCAGTTTAGATTGTTGTTATTATTTTAGGAGAGAAATAAGCATATTCCAATCCAGTCAAGAGTGAAATTGAGTTTAACAACAAAGTAATTCCTATTAGTGGAGACCCAGGGAAAAAAATGTATGGATGAATAGCAAACTCACAGAGAAATGTGTCAGACAATGGTGGAAATAGGGAGTAAACGTGACTTTGCTTTACTGCTGATAATATAAGCACATAATGATGGGCCTCGTCACTAATGTGCTGCCTTCCCATATAAACACTGTAAAATCACAGAGGCAGAAATGATTGGGATTTAATTCTATCCCACTGGGAAGGGAAGGGAAGAGAAAGGGAAAGGGGAAGGGGAAGGGGAAGGGGAAGGTGAAGGTGCTGTGCTGATCCCATTAGGGCTGGCCCACCTCTTAGAGAGTGCTTGGAGCAAGATCCCAGCCTTGTCCTCCACAGCAGGATGCTTTACTCTGGGCTGACGATGGGGTGGCTCCATCCCCGATGAACATCGGGGCTGCCCTGCACTAAAGGCTTCCTTAGCTTTGCTTTGCTGTGTGGTTTGATTCCAGGAAGGCTCCAGCCCCTTCATCCCAGTGGAGACAATGGAAAAGGGAGAAAAGTGTTTCCACCTCCTCCATCCTCGATGCCCCAGGATGGGTCTGCCCTCCACGCACGCTGTGCATTCTCCTTCGCCTCCCTCTATTCTTTCCCATCTTACCCTTCCTCACCTTCATTCCCTGCTCATGCTTTCGGGGACAGGGAGCATCCACCTCACGTATCCCCCCACCACTAAGCCATGAGTGACCTCGAGGGTGCGCATCCCAAGGCGCACAGCATCACCTACAGGACACCAAGCGGTCATTGCTTCTCATCTTGAATCCTCTCCGCTGCCAAGGGTCTATGGGATTGGGTTAAAACCCGAGAGTTTGAACAGTCTAAAGTATCAAATCTTAAAGCAATTCCACCATCCTTAATCTTTATTTGCTTCAAAGATCAACTTCTCACCTCCAACGAGGCAGCTCCACTTGTTCCTCCTCAGCAGGGTTCACAATTTGGATGTGGAGACCGAGGAATATTGATCACGCAATGGAATGGATTTCTTTGCACTCTTTCCTTTGTCTTTCTATTGTTCTTCTATAGACGAACCAGTGAAGAAGCAGTGCTGTGGGAGCTGGTGCTGGGGTCACCAAGTGCTCTGCCACAGGGGCTGAGGAATGCGAGGTCAAGCAAGTCCTGTTCCCCTTGAGGTCAGATAGGCAGCTCCTGAGGACCTTGGTGAGAGGAGGTGGATGGAGGCAATCAGGGGAGAAGCAGCTGAGTAAAAGAGCACTAAAACCACAGAGCAATTCCCTAAAACGCTGCTGATCCATCAGCTAAGAGGGCCTGTGAAGGATCTCAATGCTTGGTTTGATGCCAGCCCTCCATCCCGACCCCACAGAGGCTGGGCCACACTGAAGCTACCCCAGTAAGACCCCAGAACGGTGGGAGAGCTGTGACATGGCACACAGTGGGTTGTCCCTGGGGTTGGATCCAGCCATGGATTAGGGGACCCAGACACATCCATTGGGGATGAGACCTCAGCCAGCCTCAGAGGGTGCTTGTCCCCATCCCACAGGGATTCCCTTTGCTTCAGGCTCAGAATCCCCCCAGCACGATGGGCATCCAGAAAGGGGCACCATGAGGAACATGCAGCAGCATTTGTGTGGCCCAGAGGGGCCTGGCAGGGATGGAAAGCTGACCAAGAGCAGTCATTCCTCCGGGTATGATGGTTTGGGCTTTTTCCCCTTGTATTTCCTTACACACGAGGGAAGAGCTGCTGGCACATTCCCCACATCTTCCTACAGTTCCCCATGGCAAAGCTGTCTCGAAGCCTGGCTCTTCTGCACTTCCAAAAGCAAGAGGAGCGAATCAGAACCAGCAAATCGAGGAGCAACAGGGATGTGCTTGGCATCCGTGAGGATTGATACATCTCCTCCAGCACCAGTAAATAACCAGACATCGCCTCTCGCCCGGAGGAGGGAGCATCCCCCTCCAAACACCTGCAATAAGGCACTTGCAATTACTGCTCTGTCTCCTGGAAACTAGTAAATAATTCAAACAAAAGCCTCGCTTTATTTTTTTTCCTTTCCTTTTGTTTTTCATTTTAATTAATCCACATAGAATTTTGTCCTCCAAACACAATCAGAGCAGCGCAGGAACAGCAGGTAGAGAATCTCATTACCCAGCTTAGCAGCCAGCTCCTGGAGCCATTATTAATAGAGACTTCACTGCATGAGGAATTAATAAAACCCAACAGCGAGGGGGAAGGGAAATGTTCCTTCTGGAGTGCATCACCCTCTCCACCTCAGCCCTGGAATGTCTGATGGTTTGAGGTACCAGCGGGTGCTCTAGGGACAGCAGCATCCTGCCTCCTGCAGCACTTCCCCTCTCAGTGTGAGCTGTCGAGGAGGAACCTGGGTGGGATACAGGCTGGGGCAGAGGAGCAGCCATGATCCGAGGTTGGACTGTGCAGTCCTGCCAGCTCCAGCATGTCTTCATGGTGCTGTGTTGATCCTTCCTTTCTCTCTCGTTACATCAGTAGCAGCGAACCTTCAGCACATCCTCAGAGCATCCTCAGTATCCTCAAGGCATCCTCAGAGCGCTGCCTCAGCACCAGGAACTGCTCTTGCCTGGGGATGATATTAACAGAGGGGCAAACATCCAAGCTTCTCCCACATACCTGTGCTAGGAGGAGAGAGCAGGATCATGTCCCTCAGCCATGGGGATAGACCCCATGCCCAGCTGCTTTTGGGAGTTTGGATCCTGCCCCGATGCTCATGTCCATGAGCCCCCTGTGCTCATGGCTCTCCTGCAAATGAGCACCCTGCTGTCCGCCCATTCATCCATGCATCCATCCATCCATCCCTGGGTGCTGGCTCCACTTCCTGGGTGACCCCACGAGGGTGTTTCTGCAAGTGCCCAGAACACACCTCCTCCTTGGAGCACGCACTGTGCCGAGGGATATTCTCCCCTGACACAAGGCAGTCCTGATGGTGGAACACTGAACATGGGCATGCACACAAGCGACACCCTTCTCCCAATGGATACTGCATGCACAGCGATATGCCAGGAATACCTGGAGCCACTTACACAGAGACAAGGCAACGCAGCACACACTTGTTCTGTGCTTTCTTTCCTATCTGGCTTCTTTTCCCCTTGCCCCCCCAGCCCTGAGGAGCACGGTGATGGGCACACAGGCTGCTGTGCTGCGAGGTGGGGAGGTGTGATTCACTTAGGCTGATGGCTCCTCTGCCTTCATCAGCTGCACTTACACAAACAGCACTACATCAATAAGCAGCTCTAATTAGAGGTGTTAATAGCGCTGGGAGCTGGGGGGAAGCGCATCCAGGCAGGGGGGAGAACAGTTTGCAGCCTTGAGGAGGAGCTGGGAGACCTGGGATGCTCAGGACCTTGCCTTGGTGCTGCAGGAGGTGGAGCACGGGCAGCGGGAGGGACAATCAAGCTTCAGGAGCCCACATGAAATTGCCAGGGAAATATCCCCCGTGCTGATTAGCTTGAATAATTAATGCAGATGTTATCATGCATTCATAGCTTACGGAAGCCTTGCAAAGCTGTTATCGTGTTCACAACCATTTGCTCCCTTCCAGAAGTCTCCATCAGTGGTGGGTGCAGGGACAAAGCCCATGTGCAGGTTACACCTCAGCTCCCCATGGCAGTGGGGACAGGGCACTGAGCAGCATCAGGGCAGCCACATTGCCAGGGCACCAGCACAGGCTGTGCTTTACCCTCCATCCCAGCATCCAGCCCCAGTACCTCCAGGGGCAGGCACCCTGGGGCTGATCCTGCAGGGCAAAGAGGCTCCATGGCCCCAAGGAGGGACCCAAGGGTCAGTTCCCGCAGTGATGCTGAGCAGGACAGGCAGGAGCTGCTCCTGGGATACAGGCTGGGGTAGAGGGGGCCTCTGGGGCACCCATCACCTGGGGCTGTATCTTGCAGTCCTGCCAGCTCCAGCCCTCCATGGCTTTCCCAGAGACTGTCTCCCTGGAAACTGGAGCCAGTGCTGAGGTGGGAAGCAGGAAGGGGCATCGCTTCCCCTTAGGAAAGATGATTGGACAAGCTGCACAGCAACTCCATCCAGCAAGGGGGATGGATGAAAGGCCATGGCTCCTTTGCTGCCTGCCTTGAGGGGTGGTGGGCAAGACACTGCTCAGAGCCCTCGAGGCTGTGGAGGGCCAGGAGCCATCCCTACATCTCCCCATTGCTCCACATCTCCCTCTGCTTTAGGGTCAGGAAGACTTGGTGCCTTCACTCCAGGCCATGTGACAGTCACTGCAGGGGAAGCAGAGAACTTTGTGGGGAGCCAAGAGGGAGCAGGAGAGGGGGAAGGTTGTGGATGGGGTAGAGGAGAAAGATGGGAATAAGGGGAAAACCTAAGGAATCCAAGGAGATGCGCTCAGACCATGCTGGAGGAGGCTGTGGCTGCAGGGAAGCCTGCTGGTACCCAGCAGAGCAGAAAGCCGATGCCGTTAAAGCAGAGACACTGAGTATGTTAATTCCCCACAGCTCCTGCTCCATGGAGGACAGCAACGGTGTCTGAAACACAAGGAGAAATTAAACCAGAGGCATCTCAGTTGGGTTGTTCAGCCTGTAAAAGGCCTGGGGAGCAGAGCAGAGAGGGGCAGGAAGGAGCAGCACATGTCCCCAGGCAGCTCTTGTGCCATCCATCCATCCATCCATCCCTGGGAGATGCCACCAGCGCTGCCTCCCCAGCAGCACACTCTGTGCTGTTATTCCTTCCCTGCAAGGACACCCCAGGAGTCCTGCTCCAGCCAGGCTGCCTCTGCCTGCAGCAGCCTCCATCCCTTGCCATTAGGAAACCTTTCCAAGAAGGGGCCAGAAAGCTCAGCTCCTGTGAGGCAGAGCAAGGGATGCAGATAAACGGCCCCTGCCATGCCTGGGGCTGCTGCTCAGAGCCTCATTTATCATCTACCAGCACCACGGGCATGCCCAGCCTCCCTGTCCCATCAGGGGTCCAGCACCACCCCATCACCGGATGGGGTTAATCAAGGCTGGCCTTTGCCAACAGCATCTCAGAGCCTAGGGAAGGAGCACTCTGTGTATCTGAAGGCAAGCAGGAGCCTGAGGACTTACCCTGGGCAGAGCTTCCTCTGGAAGCTCACATCAAGCCTGGTTACAGGACTGGTGATGTATTAGGAGAGCTACTCCTTGGAGCAGCTGCAAGCCATAAGGCTGTAGTAAAGGCATCTGCTTCACCAGGGAGCAACACAGGGTGATTTATCATAGAATCACAGCATAGCTTGGAGAAGACCTTAAAGCCTATCCAGGTCCAACCCCTGCCACTGGCAGGGACACCTTCCACTGGAGCAGGTTGCTCCAAGCCCCTGTGTCCAACCTGGCCTTGAACACTGCCAGGGATGG
>JANHGB010014961.1:9234-27213 GCA_026283785.1 Coracopsis vasa | reverse complement strand
CCAGTTCTTTATCCATCAAGTGGTCCACCTATCAAATTGATGTCTCTCCAGTTTAGAGACAAAGATGTCATGTGGGACAGCGTCGAATGCTTTGCACAAGTCCAGGTAGCTGATGTCAGCTGCTCTACCCCTGTCCATCAGTTCCGTAGCTCCGTCTTAGAAGGCCACCAAATTGGTCAGGCAGGATTTCGCCTTAGTGAAGCCATGCTGGCTGTCACCAAGCACCTTGTTGTTTTTCATGTGCCTTAGCATGCCTTCCAGGAGAGTCTGCTCCAAGATTTTGCCAGTCACAGAGGTGAGACTGACTGATCTGTAGTTCCCTGGGTCATCCATTTTCTGCTTCTTGAAAATGGGGTTTATATTACCCTTTTTCCAGTCATATTTATTTGCAAGTTATGTGGCAGTTCAACCACTTGTGTAAGATTAATTTCCTTTTTTTTTTTTTCCAAAATACTAACAATAAGCATTTTCTAGCAAAAGATGCAGCTCATAGCTTCACAAGATAGAGATTTCTCTGTTAGCACTGAAGGAAAACAAATAACTTACTGATTTGATTATAGTGGATAACCTGAAATCTTGCATGTTTTAATGAATTTCCCTAGAAGTAACAAAACATGATTTTTTTTCCCCATGAATTACCTACCTTCAAATACCAAGAAGTTAGACACTTAGTTTGATCTTTCTGTTCAAGTGCCCTGGGCAGTCACTGGCCTGCGTCAGACAGAATGAATTGCCTTGGGAGAGGTACCACCTCTCAAACTCCTAGAATGAGATGATTTACTCCTTCTAGATTCTTCAACTGAATTTTAAAAAAAAAAAAAGTCAGTTAAGAGAGGAGCTAATTCTTAGAATTTTCAACCCTTCTGCTTCAATTTTGTTTCAATAAAATAGTTCTTAACTTACGCAAATATTTAACATTTCTTGCTGTCTATTCTGCTGCTATATAAGCCCCTAATTTAACCTAGCCTGTAAATTGGAATAAAATATTTAATTTACCAGGCCTTTGCCAGGTGTTGTAAAGATAAGTGCTTGATTATAATTTGAAATCTTGAAGTGGGAACTAGCAGAGAAATAGGAGGTATTAACATTCTTTTTACTGAGAAACCATTTTTTCAAATGATTGGAGCATACCTGTTTGTTTCCATGTATTTTTTGTGTGTGCTTATCTGTGCCATCCCAATTCTAGTGCCACTGAAATCTCTTCTGAAAATATATTTTAGTCTTGCCCTATAGTAAGCAGTTCTGCTGTGTTTGCTCCATATGCTAAGTTTCTGGAACCCAAATTAAATATTCTATAATTAATTAAATTGCTTCAATTAAAGTGCTTCAAGATTATGTCACTGCAGTGACCACAAGTAATTACAATGATATTTGTCTGCATATCTTGGTGAATGGTGCAGATAAAGTTGAGACCATATTTTTTTATCGCCTCACTTCCTTCATTAGCTATATCTGTGAGTACAGCTGTTAGTCTCCTGTAACTAAATAGCTGAAAAACCATCACTGAATGCTTAATTCACGCTGGGTATCAGAAAGAATTAACACCTGGTGCCCATAAACAACAATACAGAATTTGTCAATACATGCTTTTTTTTATTATTATTTTATTTAAGTTTAATTTTTTCCTAGAGAATGAACATTTGATTCTATTGCTAGACTAGGCTAGACTAGACTACGCTATACTGTACTACACTATACTACACTATACACTAGTGTAAGAACATAGTACTCATGTAGTATTCTGACGCAAACAGCCTTTAATAATTGCTTTGCACTGTTCCACTGTTCTCTCAGAATCACAGTGTTTTTCATTTTGGTAATACTGGAAAGGAAAACCAAATGAGGTTAATCAAATGGCTAAATAATCAAATAACTGGCAGTGTTTTTCTGCCTCACACTTTCATTTCCATTTGGTATCAGTAGCATTGCCTTGCATAAGGTTTTTCTGTTTTTTTTAATAATATAAGGCAAAATCTGTCAACAAATAATTTCTATGCAATTGTTTTGAATTTTGCATAGGTAAGGCAGTAATTTTTATCATACAAAATTAACACGTACATTCCTTCTTTCTTAACAAAATGCCATACGTACGGCAGCCAACTCTAAGTATTTAAGTCCTTTTTCTCCTGTATGGTTTCAATATCAAATATATTTCACATTCTTATTAAAGTTGTACATTTACAACTTCAGCGTAATGTTACAAACAATCACTTCCCACTGTCTGTGAATTAAATTTATAGTGTCCCTTATACATGATGTAGAATCCCACAGAACTTTCCAACATAGAATAAACTTTATAAAATAGGTCAAATGAGGAGACCTTAAATAATACCTCTACTTTTTTTTTTTTCTACTTGGCAGTCTACATGCATCACATTTCTAAGAACATAAACATCTTTAAAATTTTTACTCTGTGAAATTTGCTTCATGATGGTATGTAAAGTAAATAACTTCTAGGGACCCGTGAGCTCATACTTACAGGGAGCATGATCTGAGAGGCTTCACTTGTTTTATAGAAGCAGGCTGATGCTTTCTAGACTGAAAGATTGAAATGTATTCAGTGTTAAATGCAACTCTGAACTTAGAAAGCAATAATCAGCTACATCCAGTGCTTTCATGAGTGATTAGCTGCATTATTCTCAGCACTGTCATACCATCTTCCAAGAAAAAAAACTATTATACTAGGATGAATAAATAAGAGGATTGTTTGTTGGTTGCAAGAAGGAGTTACCCTCTATCTAATATTATCAGACTCAAAAGAGTACTAGATCCCTTTATGATCATCACATTTTGGGAAATAGACAAATGGATATGTCTCAGATTATGACAGTATAATACTTCTGAGTGCAGCCAGAAAGCTAGGATTTTTTTCTGATGGTGAGAATAATAAAGAGCAAGGAATGTCCTAATCTGTAGAAAGTAATCCAGACGAGATATGATGGTAGTCTTCCAACAGTTAAAGAATTTTTGACGACAAATGCAGTAATCATTTCTCCAAATCTTTTGGATAAAAGTAATTTCAGAAAGGAAACTGAAGTTAGGTGAAGAAAATGTCAGAGATTAGTAAGTGTTCAAATAGATTATTTAAAGATTGCAGTATCTTTATCAGAAGTTTAAAAGAACATGCTACATCACCATTTGTCAGAAATTACCTTGATATTGTTAACATGGCCTTGGTATGATTAACCGTGCCATAGCCATATACAGGAAAAGCATCTTTCTTCCACCCTTTTTGTGTCTTTATTGTAAGGGAGCATTTGTATGCAGGTATTTTGAAACACAAGATGCCTAACCCCACTTACCAGTATTTGGCAACCTCTTTGGTGTCCATTTTTGGAAGACATATGCAAACTAGCTTACAGAAATGGTGCTGACTGTTTAGTCATTAGACAGACTGATTAGTCACTATCAGCCATGTAAATATCTCACTGAAAACTGCATAGTTTAGCTCTTCTTTACCTAATCCCTGAATTAGTATTCCAATACCTTTGAACAGCAGCAAACTAATTTACCAAGTGCATTTTATGGATTAGCTTAAGTATTTGTTGTAGACTTTTTTCTATTTTATAGAGCTGCAGTTTTATTTTCAGTTATCATAAAAAATGACCAATATGTCACTTGCTCTTCCAGTCATTAAAACAATTCACAGCTTTATGAGATACTGAATATGTTTTGTTTCAGTGCTTGTTCACAGTGTTAGCTAGCTTCCCAGAAAACTTTGGTGCTATAATTCCAGCTCTCTGTAATGAGTTGTGGTGCTGGGTGAGGAAATCAGAGTCACTCCCTTGAGTGGTGATGCTGGTGAGTATTATAAAAATGGTAAAGTAGACAAAGTTAGGAAAAGTGCTATTGCAGGAGCTGTGTCGTGTCTGACACTCAGGCAGTGGAGAACGTGAACCAACAGGGCAGGACTGCTACCATTCACCTCCCCTCATTCATTTTACAGCTAACAGTGGCAACAGGGGTGGGTGTGGGAAGTTTGCATATCTCCTTGGGAGTGAGAAATGCGTGGGATGCATTTAGGAGGATAAAACAACGAAAAACAAACAACTTGAAGAGCAGTCTCATGCTGCATTGCGGTATTTCAAGACACTGGTTGTGCCTCAGTGAAATGATGTGACAAAATCATTGCAGTTCAGTGCCAGGATTCACTTTCACCAATCTGTGGCTATTTCAGATTTTTTTACTCAAGAAGCAGTTCTGCAGGGTTCAGTTTTCCTCTTCTCCTATAGTTCTTCACAGGGATGTTTTCACTGTTATCTCTTGTGATATGCTGTTTAACCTAGAGTTTATTCTCTAAAACAAAACTAATTAGTAAGCGGTAGTAAAAAGTTTTGGCTCTGCACTTTATCAGAACCTTACAGAAGACTGAAAAAGAAGAAAAATAGAAGATAAAAATATAGACAATAGAAAAATAAATGACAGTAGAAGAAAAAATATTTTTTTCTTTTTAACCATTGACATGAAAATATTGCAGATCATAACAGTTGCCAAGTTCTATTTAAATATGAATTTCTTCTAACTTAAGGGAAAAGAACTTCTACTTTTTGATAATGTAAAGATTTCTTCTGCTATCTGCCTGTCAAACTGACATATCTCCTCTTATCGATGATATTTTTATCATCTGCAAATCTCATTCTAATTCTATGCAAGTGTTTTTTACTGCTCTGATTATCATTTGGAAGTAAACATTTATCCAGTGTATTGA
Organism: Coracopsis vasa; assembly: GCA_026283785.1. Classification (NCBI taxonomy): domain Eukaryota; kingdom Metazoa; phylum Chordata; class Aves; order Psittaciformes; family Psittacidae; genus Coracopsis; species Coracopsis vasa. The sequence goes on along the minus strand of JANHGB010014961.1, from coordinate 22,505 downwards.
TACTTTGTATTTTTATGCTGAGATTTGCTTTGGGTGCTTCTTCTAAATAGTAGTGTGGTATCCTTATTATCAGTCGGTAAATACACTAATACACTCACAGTATATCTATAAATGAGCAGGTGTTTTCTTTGTTGCTGGTATAAACCTTCACACACACACAGCTGACCAAGATTCCCCTAGTCGCAATGGCCGACGCCACTGTGGTCTCACCCCTAGAGATACACAGGTGCTCTCACATGCAGAGCTGCCCTTAGAGACCCACCAACTGTTCCTTTGCTCCCAGACCACTTCACCTGCTCACCAGGTCATCCACGTTGACCTTCGTTAGCAATCACACACTCACATACCCACATGCAGCCCAGTCCTGGCACCACAAAGGTCCTCCAACCCATGGTCTGACCTCAGCTGCTGCACTCACACCCCGTACACATACATATGTGTACGCAGCATAGAAAGCGCATACCTAGGAAAGAGTTAGAAAGGAATTCAATAAGTTGACAGTACATAGTGTGCTAGTTTCATGAAAGGCATGGCAAAGAAAGTGTACTGACCAACCAACTATCTAAATGCAACCACTCTTTTTCATCTCCGTATTCCTGTGTTTCCCCACTCTTGTTTCTTCACTAATCACCTAACTCCCTGTCTTGTTGTGTCTTTGGTTCCTCACATAAATATGCCATAAATCCTGCATAACCCCAAACAGCTTTTGCCCTGTGTCCCATGATATGTCGCACCCCTATGCAGCAACAATCCTTACTCCAAAAAAGTGACTGGACAGATGCTCCCCGTGGCTCGTGGGATGGTGTTTATTCTCAGACTGGGGCCAATAGCTCTGCAGGGACAGCCCAGGGAGGGACCTGGACAAGGCTGTTGTTCCTCAGGAGTCCTTCCTTTGTGTTCCCACCTGCCTTTGGATTGCTGTGCTCCTCTGGTCTTGTGAAGATAGGCCTTTGCCTTTGCTCTGCTCATGACCCCTGTGATGGGCCAGGGAGTCACACAGAATCATAGAATCATAGAATAGTTAGGGTTGGAAAGGACCTTAAGATCATCTAGTTCCAACCCCCATGCCATGGGCAGGAACACCTCACACTAAACCATGTCACCGAAGGCTCTGTTAAGTTTCTCATCACACTGCCATCTCATGTTAAGTTTCTCGTTGACCAACACCCCCAAGTCCTTCTCCACACAAAAGAGAATTATTTGGCATCCCTCTCCTGCTGTTGTCTCTCTAGGCAACTTTGTAGGTTTCAGGATGAGCTTTGTCACATAACCTAGCAGATACAATCTTGTATTTGCTTATTTTAGAGGCTACATTTAAATTTTCTGTTTGACAAGTTAAAATTCAGTAACAGAAGAAGGTATCTACCACTTGTTTTATGTATTCACCAGGAATATCACAAGAAAAAGGAACATTTAAGATCTGCCATGGACTTTTGTTATAAAGTTTGCAGTGTCTTAATTTTGTGACTTAAATATACTTTTTGTACATTTGTACATTTATGGACCAGATGACTCCTTTTCAAAAAATTAGCCATTTTCCCCAAACTTAAAATACAGTCACAAATGAGTTAATCTAAAGTATGTTTCATCAGTTAGTAGACTTTCCCTTTTCATAGTTCTACACATTTCATAGTTCTGCATAGTTCTACATAGATTTATACAGGATCCTACCATGATGATCTTAAGTCAGTTGATCATAATGCATTTGATTTCAAATGCGTAGTTGAGAATTCAACATCCTTTTGATTTGGAAATGCATTATTTTAATGACTGGATTGAGACACATTGTGAAGATATGAAGAGGAGTCTTACTGAAGTCACCTTTATCAAGAAAGGCAGAAAATAATTGCAAACTGAAACCAATTTCACAAATTAATGGATTTTCTCCTGAGGCTTCACACGCTAAACAGTCTTATGTTTAGCAATATATTCTGCAGGGCATGTCCCAGTGTCTTTTCTGAACAAGGACTACTTACGGGTTTATAATATTGTAATTAAGTCAATGGCCACTCAGGCATAAATGAAACTTGGCAATCAGTGATTAAAAATTAAGTGGTATTTGCATGCTCTGGATTTTTCAGTGCCTTAGCGTTCTTTTTAAATGAACATTATGTCTTATTTAAACTTTTCTAAACAAACAGGTATGTTGAATACTAGTGATGATCATCCTGATCAGTAAAGTCTCCACAGCCTCATGTATAGCTTGGGTAGTACAGATCGTGAATTAAGTGACCATAGGTACTGTAGTACAGATAAATGACAGGACTGTAAAAGATACCTAAGAAGTATCTCCCCATTCTAACCACAATTTCTCTCCCCCCAAGCAATTAATCAAAAAACAATTCACTTCATATAAAGTCTTCAGGAAATTATGAGAAAATGGTTAATTCCCAGCCACAACATTTGTGAGAGCCCAACCTGTCCATTTATTCTTAGAATAACTATATGTAATAAGTTAGGGTGGTTTTTTTTCAGTTTTCAGTGTGATATATTGACATTATATACTTTTAAACCAACAGACTTGTTTGCACTCCTCACAATACCTGTCAAATCATATCAAATTCTATCAAATTACTTTGTTAATCTTTTCAGCTGGCCCACTTATTTGCAGAAGAGTCACATGAAGTATACCACCATTCGGTAGTGGATCTTTTATCCAGAAATATTAGACTTTGTTGGATAATAATAAATGATTACCTTGGAAATGAAAACTAAAAGATAAAAAAAGAAAAAGGAAGAATAAACAAATAAAGAAAAAAGAAAAAAAAAGAAAAAAGAGACAAATGTTTAAAGATTCTACATGGATACAGGATGTTTACAGTCACAGTCTCAAAAGAACCATATGGGCTGAATGTAATAAAATCCAAGGTATTTCTGAAAAGGGGACAGTCTGGCTTTTTTTTGTTACGTGGAAAGAAAAATAAAAACAAAGAAACAGAAATTAATTCCAGGTGCTTTATTTGCTTCAAAGGTGAAATTGTTGTGTCTCTTCAGTCTGGCTGTGTCTGGGAAACAAACAGCATCTCTAGGCTATCAACCTTAGAAACAGTTTGATTTCCCAGTATATACTTCAGTAAGTAAATATTTTAACAAGGATCAATCACTATGCTTCTGAATCCTCGGCCTTGCAGACATGATTTATCACTTTATTTTGTTTATTTTTTCTATTTTCCCTTCTTCTAAGTTGTTCTTTTTTTTTAACTAATTTCATGGACAAGCCTGCTTTGAACTTAGATACTGCCAAGACATCTATGTCTTTTGTGACCAATTCCCTGATATGTGGTGTTAGACTGGCACTGAGTGAAGTTTAACATCAGCTGCTAGACATTTAGTAATGACTTTGGCTTCAAAAAAGAAGCCAATCAAAGTCATTATTTTCCTGTAAGCTCTTAGTGCATTTCTTCCTTGCCAGTTTTAGGCTTCTGTACTTCAATGACTTTTCCATCTTCAAGACCTTTGCATATCTAGGTTGATGAATCTCTTCAAGATTGTGTCTAATTTTATTTCTGGGTTTCTTATCTACCATCCCTTCCTCCTGACACTTGTTTCTTCAGGCATTCATGTGCTGCCAAGCAATAGTCTTTAAATAAAATAAATCAAGTGCTGACACAAAGCCATTCATTCATGCAGCTGATCTCTTGTTGATGCTCTCTTCAGTCATTACTGCTAAATGTCCGTTAGCAGCGCAGCAACTCATGGTTGTCATCACTTCTGACTGAGACACCATCATGAACAGGGAGATTATTCTGCTTTCTAATCACTGTGCAATGATTGCTTCTTGATGCAGACAGCTAATATATCATCATCTGTGATGCTGTACTACATGGATGTTAACAATTGGCATCTATGTCTGCAATGTAGTACAAAGTAATTTGCTAAGAGACTAATGGAAGAATACCTTACTAGGCTAGTTAAAGTTATCTACTGTGATAGAGATGATGTCAAGAAACTGAATAATTCTGTCTTGTCTTTCCATACATCTTGAGGGGACTTAAGGAATCTACTTTACATCATTTTTCAGCATGTTTATTCAATGAGGCCTACCTAGAACGTGAAGGACCATCATATTTTTTTTTCTAGAATCTTGATGATATAAACAGGCTTGGGGACCTCCAGATGAATCCATCTTTTTCCTCACTATCAGGCAGAATGGTTGGTATGTAAATGGAAAAAGGATACAATTTATGGCAATAATTGATATCAAATACCTATGCTATTTACCCTTTGCATTGTATTGTGTATTTTCCTGTGTATTTTTATATTAAAACATTCCGAAGTGCTTCACCATTTAGTGGTTTCTTCTCTGTCCTGTTTATGTCAAAAGCTATCACACTGATACACAGTATTACACTTTCCCTTTGTTGATTACTTTTGTAGTGTCTAATACACAGGAGTCATAGAATCATAGAATAGTTAGGGTTAGAAAAGGCCTTAAGATCATCTAGCTCCAACTTCCCTGCCATGGGCAGGTGTGCTTCACACTAAACCATGTCATGCAAGGCTCTGTCCAACCTGGCCTTGAACACCACCTTGAATCCATATCTGACAGCAGGGTCCTAAGTAATTAAAGTAAAACTAATGGATTAAATTGCGATTGTTAAGTCTGGGTCAACTTAGCCCTCAGTGTCTATAAGCACTGTCTGTAAATTGTTGAAACAATAAAAAAGAGAATAAATATTGGTTGATAGTCAAGTCCTTTATGGCAAGGAATTATCACCCAAATGAGGGACTGATGTAATTACATTTTTCTAAGTCCATGCATTTATGCACATCACTTTTTGAAATTAACATAGAGTCCTGCAGGTTTACTTATTGCTATCTATTTGTTAGCCTTAACCATAGTCATGGATAGAAGTGTTTTCCATGAGTTTGGCAGACTACAAGGGTCAGAATTACATAAACTTGTTTGTTAACCCCCCTATTATTTCCCCCTTTTTTAAAATTTAAAGCATATCTTTTGAAAAGAGGGATCTTGTTCCAACTACTTAGAATGTTGGTGTCAATTTATATTTTGTTTTGTTTTTGTTTTTTTTTTTTCTTTTTTTTTTTAAGGAGTCACATCACCTGTCACAGATTAACTTGGTTGTGACTCCTGGAAATACAAAGCCCTATTCACTTTCAGTAAGTTCCAGATGCTTTACAGCACCTCAGTGTCACAGAGCAGCTGTAAAGATGGTTAACCAGCTAATCAGACTGATTTTGCAGCTGCTTTTGCACCACTGAAGAGAATGAAAACAGTTGGTGCATGAAAGGTAATCTGGCCTAAACTCCTTTATGCAACGTATTTGAGTAGAGATCTTAGAAATCATCTGTTGCCCTCTCTTGTGAACTGGTGAATGTCGTGTTTCAAGCTTGTCTTTGAATATTTTAGCAGGATGTTACAAAATCATGTGTGTCTCTGTCTGCACATAGGGGTATGTTTATAGTGGGTCTGAAGATTATATCAAATGCTTTTGCTGCTGGAGTGTGTTTTTCTCTTTAACCCCGGGGTCAGATGAGGCAGTTTCTAGTGGAAGACAGCCTCTGACAGGTTTTTTCTATCTTGCTGACAGTATTTTGCTTCTGGTTCCAGAACTGTCATTTGGCTTATCAAGCACTTAGTCCAGATCAAGTTTTAGGCTATTCCTCATAACAAACTAGCTTGCCAATAGATTAGTATCTGTATTGACCAATCTAAAAGGAAACAAACAAACAAACAAGCAAGCAAATAAATAAAAAAAACCCAAACCCATTTCAGATGCTTTGAAAAGACTGTAGGTTGACAGGTACTGAATTTCCACGACAATAGTACAAAGCCTAGTTTATAACATTGTGTAAACAAGCATAACTATCCCACAGCTTAAGTAATTACACAAAGCTGAAAGGCACATATGTGCTGTGCTTGTAGGGACTAAATTCTATATCAATGCCTTTGAGATACAACATGAAAAAATACAGAATTCAGCTGCAACTAACAAGGAACTCAATCATTCAGGGTAGGCAGAATTGGAAGTACCAAAATTGCACTTCAGAAATGCTGGCTCAGCCTCTACTCATTGATGGTAATGATCTCAGATCAGAGAGTCCTGCTTCTGAGTGCATGCAGAACAAGGAGAAGCTCTTCAAAGTTCTTTTTTCTGCTGAGGTCTGATTGCTATTTAGCATTTAAGGACTTTTTGATTGTCTTTTTTTTTTTTTTTTTTTATCTCAAACCATTGATAGACTTGATCTGGCCCATTATCTTGGAGCAGATCTATCTCAAATAGTATTGTGCCTGTAACATAGAGTGCTCGACAAAGCATGGCAGTAGCCATCTTCTCTTAAATTGTTTATTCTTTTGCCTAGGTCTGTATAGAAAAGCTGTCAGGGGGCAGAGCAGGGGGAAGTGGATTTGTGGTGAGGGCAAAGCACCTGTACCATGAGAAACCTGCAATCTGCTGACTGGGGAAGAACGTTGTCTTTTCTTCTCATTGAGGCTGTGCCACTATGAAGCAGGAATATAATATTTGTAATTACTTTTCCAATTCTCAAGACCTAGGTTTGAAAGGCATTTATTCAGACAGGAAAAGGGTTAAACAATGGGTATGAAGGATAAAGATTACAGTATGGAGAGGCTGTTTTATGATGGGCTTTAAGAAACCTCACTTATTGAATCTATCCAAATGAAGATTCAGTTTCCATGGAGGCAGCTCATCTCTTTCCTGGCTTTTTGTTTCAGCATCACTGATGAGCCCTTCTCTTCAGTTCTTTATGCTCACCTTTGTCTCTTTCATCTATCTTAATTCAACCTCTTGATTTTTAGATCAAGTCTTCTGTTTCAGTCTTTAGTTCACTCCTACTTCCCTGTTGTCTTACTCTTCTTGTCATATTTTCCTTTCAGTGTCTTTTTTCTGCTGTCTTCCCTTGTTTCTGCTGCTGACTTGTACAGGAAGTATGGTGACAAGGTCACTTCCTCACAGTGCCCACATGTAACCAGGCCTCACCTGTGAATTAATTTTGTAAAGAAACTCTTGACTCCGTCTTGATTTGGAGCACGCTTATAGGCTCTGAGGTGATAGAACACGTGCAGTCTGGCTAGCTGGGTGATAAGAAATGCTGATAAGAAAATAAGTGTTAATTTCTTTACCAAAATCAAGAGAGCTCTCCACATCATACACAAAAAACTTCTAATGAGTACAGATTTAGGCTTATGCTTACAAGCTGGGAAAACATGTCTCAAATGCAGTCTCTTGTGCTCTACACAATTTTTTACTGTAGTGGAACAGTTTTTTTTCTTAGCTTCATTTTTAGAAGTGGTTACTCTAGGGACTTTCATTAGGCTTTGAGATTTTACCTGATGTAGAATCAGATCTTAAACTGCTGTGAGGAACAGCCACCTAAATTCTTACTAATTTTAGTGACTTAATGGGTTTCAGGGATGGGATACTTCTACTTTATTTAGTCATCAGGAGTGGCATCCTCTAAGCCAGTCATTTTAGCATCTTATTTTTTATTTTAATAGAAATTCAGAAAAATCCAAGGAAATTTACTCTGAGGCAGATACCCAGCATGAAATATTATAATGCTAGATAACTGAAAGACAGATGTAGTGTGCAAATGAAAGCTGATTTTTATAATAGGAGGTTGGACAGTTTTATTCAGAGGTAATACTGCCAAAAATGATGCTCCTGTAAATGTCAGTTCAGTACTGAAGAGCTTTTAATTTTGCTCTTAGGAAAAATAAAAAGTCACCCCTGCCTCTGTTTGTCTTATGTTGTTGTTCTCACATTCTTTTTTATGTTATTTTGTACTTCAAGCACCTTACAGGAATCGTACCAATCTCAAACATTTCAAAAAGGTATTGTGAGAGGTATTACATAAAGTAAATGCAATAATACTTCTAAAGAATTCCAGCACACCAAAATTCCAGCACTAACTCAAAAAAGTTCACTGAATCAATGATTTTATTCATGTGAATAGTATTAAGAGTGCATAGGAAAAGGATATGAGTATTCCAGCAAGGCTTTAACACAAAAGCATTTTGCTTCAAGAGGCATTAGTTATGTAACTGTTTCTAGCAAGGAAGTGTCACAACCATATAGATATTGGGATGTTAGTATTCCTAAGGCTGGGGTGAATGAAAGATGGCTTTCTCTTTCATCACTGACAGGGTGAATCATTTGTACAGTGATTTGGTAAAAAATGATTGTACATTAGAAATATTGGGAGGACTGTAAGAAGGAGAATTTTAGATCTCAGAAATTATATTCAATAGGATTTGAACTTATAAAATATCAAAGCCATTAAGACTTTCAAGTACTAAATTCCTATGAATTTCAAACAGTAGCAAAATAGAAATTGGGGTTGGGATTAATTTAACCTTATGATAGTTACCTATAATAAAAACATCTGAGGAAGTCAGTAGGGAAAGCTAGCCATTTTTTGGGTGCAGTGCCAGTGTCCATCATTATTAATTTAGAGTAGTGGAGTTTGGAAAGACCCTCCAGAAGTCCAGCCCTCTGCTCAGAGCAGGTCTGATTAGATGAGGCTGCTCATGCCTGTGCACCGAACAGTCTTCAGGGACAGAGATTGCACAACTGTTCTGGGCAATGTGTTCCAGTATTTCATCACCATGAAAAAAAAATAAATAGGTTTTTTTTCCTAACATCTAATCAGAATTTCCCATGTTCCAACTTGTGCACATTGCTTCTTATCCTACTACTGTGCACCAAGCTCCATAACCTTTCTGTTCTCTGATCGGATAATTGCAGACAACCTTAGATCTTTCCTGCTGCTTTCTTCTAGAAACTGAGCAGCCTAATTTCTCTCTGCCTTTCCCCACATGTCACATTTGCCAGTCCCCAACTGTCTTGGTGGTCTGCTGTTGGACTCATGCCAAGATTTCGATATCCTTCTTGTACTGGAAAATCAAAAACTGGATATAATACACTAGATGCAGTCTTAACACTACTTAATAGAGAGGATGATCAGGCCTTGCACCTGCTCTATACACCCTTACTAACACAGGATATGATGCTGTTGTTCTTTGCAGCAGCAGTATAGAGACAGTCCCACAGCCAAAGCCCTGACTGCAACATCAGGCATGCACAGCTAGTTGACCCGTTAGATGAGACCATTTCTTTTCTGGTCTTTTCCCCCCAGTGATAGGCTTGATTAGATACAATGTGGACCCCATCATGCCTTTTACCCTTTCACTTAGAGTTTTGTGGTTGTTCTCAATACATTTTGTGTTACTCCTAGCAGTGTTCACATGGAAAAGCAATGCATCCAGGAGCCAGACATGTATCAGCAGTCCCTCTGAAGCATCCTGCACTTTAGCTATGGCCAAGCAAAGAACCTGAGGTGCCAGCTTGGTTCAAACCACCAGACTGGTGCCTTGGTCCCTACAGGAGGGAGTCTCCACTAACTATTACTTCCCTCTTCCCTTTTGTACAGACAAAAGGTTAGGCTCAATCAGTTCTGATAAATCCCCTTGCAGGTCTTGCTTGTCCTCACCAGCTCCCAGGGCACTGAACCTATTCTGAATTTGCAGATATGTAAGTGAAGCAAGAATATTTTTCCAGCCCTCCACACCATGGCCTCCAAGTGTCCTTCTTTGCTTGCTCCCCTTGGCTCAGACTCTTGTCCCAGCTGCCTTTTGTCAAACATGCCAGCCAATGACAGTGGCTATGTAATTTCACAGCAGTAGATGTGTGTCCATCTGGAATAGCAGCTGAGGGTCCTACTGTTTGCCTAGAGGGTGCATGGAATACTTGAAGGCACAGCAAGTGCTTGGGTGAGTGACTCAATCACTCCTTGTTCTCCTCTGGAAATTCCTTTTCAACATCACGTTCTTCTGTGAAGTTCCTTCACACATTGTACTCAGTATTAATTCACCCTTTTCATAAGACACCTCTCCTTTCTTCTGAGGAGTGAAGTAAACTAAAATTTTCCTTTGAAGTATATTTGCCCACTCAATTCCCATTAACTCACCATTTGAAAGAATAAAATCTTAAATTTACACTGCCTGTAGTACATCACACGCTATGTACTGTGAGACCGGTTGGGATTTTCAAAGGAGTTGCAAAGTGTAAAATGCTCTAATCTTATTGGTGTTTAATGGGTGTTGAGCATCAAAAAGATCTTTAACAAAACAGGATTTCAAGAGACTTGCTTAGGTCTATCACGTGTTTGAAGTCATTGAGTTGTTATTAGCATTTCATCATTGTAAACTAAATTTCTGATAAGATTAAAAGTAATGAGTTCCATTATCTTTTTCTGTATAAGTAAATATCCTTAACTGCACTATGGGGTCAATATCAAAATAAGATTTTTACCTATGTTTATGATCACTTAAAAAGTGGACTTTGACAGTTACAGCTCTGTCCGTCTCTCGCTAATTATAATTTGATTCTAAACTCAGGAACTTAAGTATTACTATGTATACTAAGTGGAAGTGTATTTTTTCCATACGTAAGTTTATAAAGGTGGATGATTAGAGATAGTATCTGTGGTTATTATACTACATATTTCTGACTTGGAGATTTGTGTTTTGTATTTCTTAAGCTATGCGGTTTCATAATAATAATAATAAAAAAAATATTTAGTCATATTTAGCAATAGGGTTGGGGTTTTTTTGTGGTTTTTTTTTTTTTTTTTTCCCCAGTAGCTTTCTAAAGGAAAAAGAATAAGGTGAAAGAGATTTGGATGTGGACCAACACTGACTTCAATAGTAGTTAGCTTAGTAAGTTGTAAAGAAGCAAGTGTATGTGCACAGGTCAAATTGTAGAATATAGAGTGGCTACTGAAAACTTGGGAATAGCTAATACCAGAGGACTGTAATGAATAAACAATAATATTTTATCAGAAACTTTGATGTTACTTAGACAGGAAAACAAAAAAATTATGTATTCTATTATTATAAAATTAAAAAGCTACGCATGTCATCATCTCAATAGTTTGAAGTATTTAATAATTTATTAATGAAGTATGTAATAACTTTAAAAATGCACATGGCCATGTTTTACTTCATAGGTTAATGTAGTACATCATAAAATGCTTTCAAAGAAACCATTATCTCTCATGTAACGTATGAAAAGTCTATACATACTATGATCTACATTGCATACTCTGACAAGCAGTAATGTATTTCATTCCAAATACCACTTCTGAACGCCTCCTTATGCTGCAGTATATCTTAATGGCTCAAGTAAAAATGGTGTCAAAGAACAATTCAAAAACATTTCAATAATGTCTTCTGACTTTTGGGCTTTTGTGATTTAGCAGCAGTTTTAAGGATATGTCAACCCATAGCACGGTTCAGTACTTCACAAAGCAGTATGGCTGTCTAGAACCATTTATCTTTTCTTTTATGCAGTCTTATTTAAAGCTAACTGCAGTGATTTCTTGTCTAACATTGAAAATACATAAGAAATTAATTCACAAGAATATGGGTGTGAAGTGTAAAGGAGAAGAGTTTGATTGAAACATATTAAAATTGAGATATGACTGATCAAAAATCAGCTAAAATGTTTGTTTTCATGTTAATTAGGGACAAAATCCTTCCCAGACTATTAACTCTGGTGAGTATGGGCCATAGGATTGAAAGTCTTGTTTTTTCCTTATATGCCATCACAACTGAAAGGTTAACTCATGTTCAGTCAGAACCAACAAATGTCCACACAATAATAAGTTTGTGGTGCAGCATTCTGGAAATTAGCTACTTCTTCACAATTAACTACTACTTCACAACCTTACTCATAATAATGTCTGCACTGGTGTGCTGTGACAGTATAAGAAGTCTGAATTGGTTCATAAAGATGGTGGGTTTTATCTTGGATGCACTAAACAGCCACTTTTAAGCAATCAAAACTAGCTGAAATAGATTTAATTTGTGTGTAGCTTTCAAAGCAAAAACTAGGTGGTCTGCTGAGTATCAGCAGCACTGTGTATGTTGTAGGGTGAGATTCAGAACAAGGAGAGGCTGTTGCTTCATTTGGATTCTATGCTGGAGAGTGGCAGAGGAAGAACACAAGCAGAGGGGAGAAAAAGGCAGCTGATGCTGCAAAAATCTGTTAAAATGCCATTGAAAATACAAAACTGTTAATTTAGCAGGTGGGCCACGTGATTTACACATTTTATATTGATGGCATAAAGAAGCTGTGATATTAGGCTGTATGTAGTATGCAGTAATTGAAATTGAAAACATGAGCCGTATGGATTAAAACCTGCCATTTACAAAATCTTGTGTCCTGGAAGAATAAAAGTTACCGAGGGACACCTAAGAAGTCAATTTAATAAAATACCTATTTTGTCACTGAAACTCTATTAAATATTCTACATAGTAAATATGCTGCCCTGGGAAATTCTATTCCATACTAGTTTTCTTCTGGAAATATACAAATCTAAAATATAAAAATACTGAAACATTAAAAAATAAATAATCTGATTTTTTCCTGTGGTTTTGTTGTTGATTTTTTTTCAATTTTAAAGTTATCTAGAGCATGAATGCTTAACAAGAATTGTCTATGACTAATAATTGTCATAACTGCCTTGACAGTAGAATTTATAATGAATTTTTGTTTCTCACCCACATTTCTACCCACTGATTCATCATTGCCATGATCACTACCAAGTGTCTCAGTGCTGAAACTCCTACACAGTTACATGATAAATCTTCTGTCTTTCTATTCAACAATTGGGAGTTTTCCTTCACATTTCCTCTTGTAAGATAGAAACTAAAAGAATTCAGCGCTCGATTAGTGGTCATTTTAGTATCTAGGATTTATACCCTATTCCTTCTGCACTTGCAGAGGAAACAACAATTGCTACTTTTTCACTACTTTTTTTCCTTTTTTTTTTTTCTTCCTTTTTTTTTTTTTTCTTCTCCAAAATGGACAGGAGACACAAGTCAAGAATATTACTTAGTGATGTACATATTGTTTCGGTGCAAGCCAAGTGCAAGGTCCTACACCTGGGTTGGGGCAATCCCAGGCACAGCTACCGGTTGGGCAGAGAAGAGATTCAGAGCAGCCCTGTGGCTGCATCAAAAGGATCGTGACCAGCAGGTCAAACGAGGTGATCCTGCCCCTCTACTCTGCTCTCGTGAGACCTCACTTGGAGTATTGTGAGCAGTTCTGGTGTCCTCAACATAAAAAGGGCATGGAACTGTTGGAACAAGTCCAGATGAGGGCCACGACGATGATCAGGGGACTGGAGCACCTCCCGTATGAAGACAGGCTGAGAAAGTTGGGACTGTTCATCCTGCAGAAGAGAAGGCTGCATGGAGACCTCATAGCAGCCTTCCAGTATCT
>JANHGB010014960.1:0-36320 GCA_026283785.1 Coracopsis vasa | reverse complement strand
CTGTTCCCAGGCCGAAAGTCAAAAACACAGCACTGCACCAGCTACTAAGAAGGAGAAAAATGACTGCTACTGCTGAAACCAGGACATAACCCTTCCCATTCTCCACTAAGGTGGAAAGCTGCCGCTACATGGTGCCAGCAACCACCCCGGCACTTTCTGTTCCATACAGCTAGAGACCTCAGCTGGCTTTCTTGTTACAAGCATCCTTTGAAAAAAGCCATCAAGAGCACGGGACAGGACATTAAATCAGACCAAAGGTGCAAAGGCACCTAGCATCGAATCTGGTACCTTTCACTAATAGCAAATGTAGGGAAGCCCATAAGGACTGGAATAATATACAGTGATACTTCTCTATAACACTCTCCCAACTTCCAGCTCAGGGATAAGAGATGGTATACCACTGGATTTTATAATCCCCATTTGATTTTGCTTCTGTGTGTCCAGGCATTCTTTGAACATGTAAACTGTTAGCTTCCACAATGCTCTCTGTCAAGGAAATTCAGTGCTGAACTACTCAGCACACAGGAGTCCTTGCTTCTTTCTGTCACCTGCTCCATCTATTTGTTATCTTCCTTCCCAGAGTATCATTGTTATTGAAAGAGAAAGTATCTCTGGTACCTAAGTCACCACTTGTGGGGAAAGAATAAAAAGAAAAATCAGACAGACCTTGACATCCTTGTACACAGTAACAGACCAGCACTGGAAGAAAAGGTTGGTACAGGATGGTGTTGTCCAAGCAACGTGAGAAACCAGAGCCATCTTCTCCAGGAGAGAGCTGTATCCCAAAAGGCTACACCAGACCATTAAAGCTGGCGATTGCAACTGTAGCCAGTAGCACAGATTGCAGAGCTCTACCCTGAGCTCCTGTGAGGAAGTCAACTCATTGCCACAAGTATCATAGCCAGTGAGGAACCAGAATTGTTTCTGGGTCTGCCAGCCTGTTTGGGAGGGATGGGAGACAACACTGAACACACTAACAGACTAATCACTAAAATTACTCATATCCAAAGGAGTTACATGCATGCTCCAGTGCGTATTTACATCCAGCCATTTAAGAAGATTTTTATGTAAATGTTGAAACACTTCTGACTGAAACAGGAATGTGCAACATATTTTCCGCAGAAAGCTCCTTATAACTGCGTTTCTCACCTGAACGCGGCAGGCAATTGAACACGCTAGGGTAAATAACCATAGACTTCAGAAAGTTATCTAATATAGAGCTAGTCCCAAGGAAGGGAGCTAAAAGTAATGAGGAAATAATCACCCTACAAGAAGAAGCAAAATTGCAGAGGTTTCATCAGCACAGGCTTCCAATATTCATATTGGAAGAATGTCATAGAATCCTGGGAGACAGACAGCAGGCCTTGCTTAAAAGTAACCCTTGCTATGAATACACGATAAGCAGAGCTGATCTGTACCAGAGAGCCTACAAAAGGCACAGTCTTGTCTGATGGCACTGGTAACAGATAACACACTTCGGGCTCAGAGGCAGATGGCAGCCATCACATGCCTTCCGATTCCCATACCAACACAGGGTACAGTCTGGCTGCACTTCTTAACACACTCATGCACTAAATCCCCAATAGACATCTAGTCTATACTGTACAGAACTATATTTAAGAACCTCCGAATTTAAGAAATATTCACCTGTCTTAAACAGAAAGCTCCACCTTGATTCTGCTACACATGTTCTAAGCTTCAATGTTTCTGCATTTTTCCGGTTCATTATTTGGGGAAAGCAGTAAATGGCCTTTTCTGTTCACCCTTCTTTGAACAACTGTTTCTCCAAAATAAAATGCAAATCTTCAACAGCTACGTTATGTACACATATATACACACACATCCTTTTCACATCCACTATCAAGTTAATAAAAAATCAGGCTATTTTCACTAATACAAGCAAGCATATGGATATATTTGATAAGGAATCCAAGATGTCTCCTTTCCCCCTTGCACACCATCTCACTTGGCTATTAATTTACTGTGCACATTACACTATGTGCTTCGCAACATGAAATTCAATTTAACACTTAAATAAGAAATAAAAATAACCAGACATTTATAACTACAACAACTTGAGGGTTTTCATTATGATTTTTTTTCCCCATTTGATTTAGTTCCAATTACTGTTTACTGTTTTAGTAGTTGATTGAATTTGGGAATGATGCTTGCTGATAAATTGTACATTCTGCTTTTCAAACATTATCCAGTGGGTTCTGCTGGTGTTTACCATACCAGACGTGTGTGCTCCAAATTGTGCTTTCATTGACTTCTTTTTAAACTAGAAAGATCATTACCTGAAAAATGTATTAAAAAAACAGTGCTAAAGTACTAGCCTTCATATTCTAAGTCCTTTCAAACATTAAAGACAAACGGGGTGGGGGTTGGAAAGACTCCTTAAAATCGCTTCCAATCCAAACCAGTTAATAATTCTATGATTCCATTTCATATGCTCAGCGCTGATACTGTGCAGTGGACTAGTGTGCAAGGGTCAAAGTGGAATCCAATGCCAACCAGCCACCATCAGCATCTCATGCTACCCACCACTCCAGGCAATGCTTTCAAGAAGGCAAGGGGAGGAGGCTACAACTCTTTTAATCTTAGTTGTCATGCATGACCATGGTCTGCTACTTGGATAAAGATGCTAAGATGTGCCCTAAAATTAGAAACACTTAGTAGCTCACATGATATTTTCAAGATTAAAGTGGACTATGACATAGGTACTTTAAAAGAAAAACAACTGCCATAGAGATAGGCATTGCCTCTCTACACTGCAGTCATTATTCTTACAGTAGAATGCAGTGCATTGATGTAGACCCCAAACAACACCACAATCAAGAAAGCTGCTGCCAATTGCAGCCAAACCCCTACAGTTCCTGGCCTCCATAAACACAGCCAACACCTCATGGAAGCCAAGTGGTTAGCACAGGTTCGTGGTGTCTTCTTAGGCAAGATTAAAAACTACTTTTTCCCCTGCAAAATGTGCTATAGAAAGCAGGGGCAGGGACCTAAGACATTTTGCCCCAGTCAAGTCAGCGTTTAAGTCTGATCAGCCTTGTCAGATTTTGTGTCCGTTGGCTCTAATGGAGAAATCAGACATCGATCCTAAATATTAAGTTAGTGGTTTTGCTGCTTTCAAGATAGCAGAGTATCAATTCTAGGAAGACTCCTGCAGAAGATGAGAAACAAAACTTCACAATATTAAAGTGCTTTCTTTTGTTCTACAGAATTACCTTTATTCTGTTATGTTAGTGACAGCCTAAGTAGATCATAATTTTGCTTAAGTTTTGAAATATGCCTATCAAAATCCATTACCACAGCAGCAGCCTTTCCTACTCGAAGCCATTAGCCAGCAGGAAATAACAAAACTGTTCAGACACAAGCAAGAAAAAAGAGCAAAAATTAGAAATGTGCTAAGACAAGAACAGGCTAAAAATATCGGTGAGCAAGTTTCCAGATATAACTGAAATACAGTCATAGAAAACACATCCAGCCCCCAACAAATGCTGATGCTTGCTGTACATGGGCAATGGTCACTAACTCGAAGCAAAATCTTACACTATATAAGAACAGAGAAAACTCTCAGAACTTGGTTGAAGAAGCTAAGAATACTTTTGAAGATCACAGATCTACTTTTTCTGTGCTAATAGAAGATCTGCTTCTCTCAGGCCATCAGTCTCACGAACATGAAAACCTGTCCTAGCCGTACAGACTGAAAAGGATACACCATTTTTCATGAAGTCTTCACTTAAAACTTTTTACAGGATTTATTTTGACCCACCAAGTCTGCCCTTTGGTAATATTTAACTACACCACAGAGAGGGCAGCATTTTACTTTTATATTTGACAACAGTAGCTCAGCGCTGAAGCAGATCAGCATCTTCAGGGTAACAGAGATCCAGCTACTTTATTTCGAGTGTATTGGGACACCTAGAAAGTCACTGCAAAAGATATAGTCCTAACCCCTCTATGAATCATTCCTGCTGCTGACCACTTACTATGATCTCCGCACTCCAAAACACTGACTGAAGAACAATACAGGCACTGCGTAGCAGTGCGTATGGGTGTATCTCACACCAAAACAGTGGGTTGCGATAAAGGCTACAAAGCAGACAAAGGACCAAGACAGCTCAGCCTTGCTGTGATGGTGCATCTCTTTAATTGGTCATTCATTTGGCTGGACCTTACCAATTTGTAGGCCTTCAGAAGTTAAGCTACTACAAAGAAAGTAGACCACAGAGATTCTGGTACTTTTTATCTTACAGGAAACTCCTACTGATGTCCTATGAAATGGAAAGCCAAACTTGGAAAACTACTGTTTAAAAGAAAGGCATAATCAAGAACAAATGCTCTTTATACAACAAAATAACCTGGCTCATTCCAATTATTAAAAACTGAAGTTACAGAACCTCAAGATAGATTATATGACATCAAGCACTAGCACAGTGACTCTGAGTAACACACCAAAGATTACAGCATCCAGTTCAAACTGAAGTAAGGATGTTTGGAAAGTTTCAAGGAAAACTGATACTTAAGCATGCTATATTGTTAAATATTGCCTCCAAAGGATGTTAATTAATACTATTTGGTATTATGCCATCTACTCTTTTTAGTGGCACGTTTTAAATGCTGTGAGATGTAATAGACGTATTAGCAATAGGCCAAACAAAAAAATAATTATGTTTGGTTCAAGTAACCCACCCACTTAGGAAGGCATCCTAGGTAAATACTGAAGCATCACAGGCCTGCAAGTGCAGTTCACTTCAAATTTCAAATTCTTTTTCTTATCAGTTACCTCCATAAAAACACACTGTGTGCATGTATTTCACATTTCAAATTCTCAAGAGCAGAAAAAAAATGAATAAAAATATCAATATGTACAAAATTCTTGAAAATCACTCCCTATTTCACTAAAGGCTACGTTCAGGTCACAGTTTGAGTAAAGATACCATCCAATTTGGGTTTTTTATTTCCCAAAAAAAAAAAAGTTGGAGCCACTCAGAAGCAAAGGTAAACATT
Organism: Coracopsis vasa; assembly: GCA_026283785.1. Classification (NCBI taxonomy): domain Eukaryota; kingdom Metazoa; phylum Chordata; class Aves; order Psittaciformes; family Psittacidae; genus Coracopsis; species Coracopsis vasa. The sequence continues at coordinate 31,301 of JANHGB010014960.1, read as the reverse complement.
CCAGTCACCTAAAAGACTGAAAGAGAACATAATATTTGAATATAATACCAGGAAAAATATCAAATAGTGAAGTCAGGAGATGATATCATCTCTCAATGCAGCAATGGTAAAGCACATTCTGGGATGTATGCCCATTCCTGGCATATATGTTTTGTGAAGGACCAGTGGTACACTGGAGTAAATTCAGAAAGAGATCCATAAAAATGAGCTGAGCACCAGAAAATGGGCTTTACTTGAAGACTTCTTCCTGATAAAAAAAAGACTGAGTGGTTCAGACTGAAACACATTTTTACGAAGGAGGGAAATTTTAATTGATTACCAACCAAGTATCTATAGTGGAAGAAGTTAACAGTAAAGGAGAGCTTTAGATACAAGGCCTGATGAGGTTGATATTTACATGTTATCTATGACTCTGCATACGACATTTATGATGAAAACCAAACCAAAGTTAGAAAACCACAAATATGGAATAAGAGACTTATTTATCATGCCACCAAGCAGACTATTGAAATGTAGAAAAAAAGAGGGGATCTCCCTCTCCAAGTCATTGCCTTGTGGCCTGCTGATTTCATGGAGGAATTTGTAGGTAACTTGGTAACCTGTGCTGCACAAGGGCTTGGTTTTTTGATTTCTTTTCTCAGGAAATTACTGCACAGAACTGTTTCACAAATGATGTAACAAAGAAATCCTGGAATACTCTCTTTGAGCAATAATGTAAGACAAGAAGGTTTCTAGTCTAGATTTTTAACTCTGCAGGTTAGGACTACAGCTGGTGCCTTTGATTTTTGATTGTCTGACCTTGAAATAATCACAATCTTGGCATTCTGCAAAGGTAGAAGACTGGAAGAGCCGCTGCAGTTTATTGCAATGATAATACAGTGAAAACAACCACAAAGACTTTCCTGAAAGCAAGAGAAAAACTATCAGAAATAAAAGTAACAGCAGACTGATGGAATGTGGTTGCTCCTTCTGCAAAAATGGATGACAGAATCCCTTAGCTTTTTTTGAGTTAAAAACATGACTCTACTTTTAATGTGTATGGTAGGTCAGGCTAGCTGAAATGAGGGTGGCAGCAAGAATCATTTCTCCTAAGAAATAAAGGATTAGGATTATTCAGCATTGCTATTGATTAAAAAAATACTTCAGGTGCCAAAAAGACACACATAAAACTATGTATTTTTCTTGCTCTTATGAAGCCTCAATGAAAAATGTGTCTTAACCCAATGGCAAACCAACTGATCTTAATCAAAACAAGCAGCAGATACAGAGTGTGATGGCACCAGTCTGTGTTAACCAACCAGTAAACATTTCTCTTTCCCTTCTAAGCAAGGAATCCCTTGCAATCAGCTAGTGTATCAAACCCTGCAAAAACGACTCTCCAGACTGAAATGTTTCTTTATGACAAGAATCCTGCAGACTGAAGGTGGAAGGACAAAAGAAAAAATGCCTGAAAATAACCTTTAATAATTTCTGATTCAATAAAAATGGATGTTTTAAAATCACTTTATAGTGGGTGACAAAGAAATGAGGATTCCTAAACTCTGTGACTCTTACATTCAATAGCACTTTTTTTCTAACATCACTATTCCCAGTAGAGCTGTCTGTGAATTGAGGTGTAACTGAAGTAAAGAAGAGTAATAAGCATCTTTTTCAGAGAATGCAATGGGAATGGTCCCGTATTTCATTAAATTTCTATTCATCATCCCTCTAACAACAGAGCTGTGATACAACTTCCACATCATTTCTTCTTTCTATTGCCATAAAAAGATTTCCCTATTTCTACTAAACACCAGTAGGGACCTGTACAGTGGTCCACATCAACACAAAAATTCCAGTATTTCTTTCTGGTCTATTAAAACTAATAATCGGTTCTACTGCTGTGTTAGTGCTGACAAATTAAAAAATGTGAATTCTATTCAGTAGGGAAATTACAGTTTTTGCAAGAGAACTGAGACTAAAGAGATTCTCGGTAGATAAAAAAGAATGAGATCCACAGGGCTCAACCCATCTGTCTGATTTCCCCAACCTCTGTTGCTGTCCCTCCCCATCATGACACAAACCCCAAATATCCGGTTTCCTTTGCCTAGGGAGTCTCACCAAGCTCATGAGGTGATGCATAAGCATTCTTTGTATGCCTTTCTCACTCTCCAAATAAAAATGGCTTGCTTTGTGTCTGTCAGATCAGAGAGGTTTCTAGTGTTCAATTACTTGGACAAATGCTGACACATCCTTTTGACTACCACAGACAAGATTATACCATCCATTGTGGCATTTTTCTCAGCTTTTTTTATCCTTATATAATTCACACTTTTTTCACATTGGTTATGAAGTATGGTGCCCTTTAAGTATTTATGCAACACTTGGGGAATCATATTTTCAGCATGAAGAGGAAACTACTCAGCTACCCGTACTTAATCAGGCAACATACACACATGTTGGCATAATCTGCCCCAAACTGCATTACCTATCCTTCTTCACTACTGCTGCCTGGGATAGGTAGGCAGAAATTGTCTTACAGACCAATTTTTGTTACTTTTATCCTTATTTAAATGTGAAAATACCTTTGCCAGGAAAGAGTGACACAAGATGGACCTATCAAACAATCCTTTTCACTATTATTAGCCTCCTCCCAGAGGCGTGTGAAACAAATCACTACAAAGATGGGTAGCCCATACATTGAAAGAGAGTGGTCTTGCACCCTTTTCTGGCTAAAGACAAGTTTTACAATGTACTGTCCCATTTCTTCAATCAGCTCTAAGCCAGACTTTCTATCAGGAATGCAGTTCTGCTTGTGCTGAAATTTAAGGCTGTATTTCAGTACCATTGAGGTTGAAGTCCACTCTTGTTCCTGATGTTTTCCTGCTTCAAAACCTTGAACCAATACACAAACAGATTCAACGTCAGTTTTCATTTGAGAGCAAAAGACTTCAGATAACCAACCTTACTGTTGGCTCCTTCATTGCTGGTTCTCTTCTGTTTGCAGTCTTATTCAGAAATGAGACTCTCAAGCCTTCCTTCCTAGCACTGTTTTGTTGATTTGGGCTTTTTTTTTTTAACAAGGTCATGAAAGTCTAACCACCCTACAGCCACTAAAGATAACACAGGTGTTATCACTAAACTCCTGAGAAGTGCAATTCCTCAATTTTCCTACTACATTCTTAGGAAAAAACCCCAAAACTTTAGCATGCTCAGCATGTAACGGTCACAAAAGAACAGAACTTTCAAAGTCTCCAAGAGCTGAGCTCTGCTTCCAAACCGGCTTGTGTATTTACTGTCATGCCTTTTGAACTACTTTTCTTATTTTCCAGTGGGAATACACAACCTAAAACCCCTGGAATTTAGTTATAGTAATAGTTCATACATAAAAATCCCATTTTGGTACAGTCAACCATACAGGGTAAGCCCTGCAGGTCTTTTCACAGTCTACAAGTGCATACTACTTTGCTTTCCTTTCATTACTGGCATTACTACCTACTGATTAATTGACAACTCTTGTACACAAACTGCATACAAATACTTGGAAAAAGTAAGGTCAAAGCAACATTTAAAGCTGAAACATTAAACAACTGCACTGTAAACTGTTTAGATACATTATTTGCATTTAACAGTGTTTTTCACAATACTGAATTGCTCAAGCTATTTGTAAGTTCAGTCCTGTTATAGACCTGGATAGGAAGAAAGATGGCACTTTCTTATCCAGGATTTCTCCCCTCCCCTAACTTTACCAGCAATACGCACACAGAGCTTCAGAGAAAGGTGCTCATCAAGTACCTAAAGACCAACTTACTTAGTTTCAAATGGATAAACAATTGAATTCTTAGTTCTGTATCCAATCATTAGTATCTAAATGATACACGATTATGATCAGACAAACTTGAACCTGATTTTGTTTCATATAAAGAAGCAAAAGCAAAGAGCATATTAATTTTGAGATCTCAAGTTGAGGTTTGTATGGGTGAAAAGTTAAACTGAAAACATCTGTAAAAACCAGTAAATACGGAAATCAGACAGTAGCCACAAACATAAAACAAAAAAGCAGAGAAGGAATAATTAAAAAACCTCTGAGTCATGTTCTGTGACTCTTGGGGAACTAACTACCTTTCACGTGACAGTTGCTAGAGCAATGCCTTAGGTTGCAATTGCTAAGGAACGCAAGGTTCAGTGATGATTTGACAGCCTAACTCAGAAGCAGTTCCTTGGAGTCTATGCAATCACATTCAAGCAAACCCTGTGTAAGCAAGAGGAAAAAGTAACCCTTTATTAACCTGTCAGTATTAACCTCCAATAACCTCCAAGTATTCTATACCTTCCTGCCAGGGTTAGAGTGAGACATGAAACAAGCAGCAAGATATGCTCCCTACCACACAGTATTTCAGTTGGGCTCTTTCTTAAAATACCCAGCTCTGAAATCAGTTTTTCGCATCCCATCCAGGCATGCAATTATAAAAGTAAACTCAGTTACCAACTGTAGCAGTACAGCAGTTCTCAAGAGTGATGTCCACTGCTGGAGTTTCTCATTTTAAAACTAGGTCCAGCCTTTTGTGTCAGGTAAACTGCACCGGACACCATGACCCTGATCTGGTTTCTTACAAGCCAGCACCAGCAACAGCATTGTTAAAATTAAAAAAATAAAAATAAGATAAAATAAAAATGCAGGAACAAGTGGGTCTTAGCTTCTTCATTAAATGGAAGGAAATAGATCATATACAAAATGCATGAACTGGGAGCGACAGATGAATAATGTATCCGTTACTTGTTTGCATAATGGAGTCATTTGATCTGCTTTGACTTTTCAGGCAGAGCAAAAAAAGTAATGGCTTTCCCGCTTTCCTCCAAGAAAGTCCTCAGCAAGTCATGTGCTCCTAAAGGCCACAGGATGCTACAGAATGCTAATAAACTTCCAGCTGCTGTGGGGACACCTGTAAAACAGCATAGCAGATTTTGCCACTTGCACTGGGAAAACACCAACTGGTGGACATCTGCCTCATTTCAGGAGAGAAGCTCAAGCACTCATGCAGGTAGCAGATAAACATCCATTTGAGCTCAGGTGGCAGGAGGACTGCATGGGGAAGTGAAAAACAAAGGCATTTCAGAAAGGTCCTTTTAAATGGATTTAGGGTTCTTTTCACCACAAACCAACCATATTCGTGTGAACTCTTAATACAATAGTTTCTCCACAAATTAGCATTTTAGAAAGCTCTGGAAACTTCTATAATGCTTTCAAAGGCCTTAATCAATACTTTCTGAATTCAAAGGCCATATGGTAACATCCAGTCATTTGTAGGGCAAAGCTCTGCAATGGGAAGTTCACTCCTAAACTGAAGTCAGCTGCAGCACTGTCCAATGAGGAGCAAAGCTGAACATTCCTAAAACCCACACCAGCCCAGCTTCTGTTGATGTTACATGTAGTAGCTGTACTTGTGCAGGTACATGTTGCATTGTCAACTCCTGTGGTCTTATGGCAACTTTTACACAATTGCAACCTTCAGGTCTTGGAGCTCCTGCAGTTGATCTCTCCAAACACCTTTTCACTCCAGTATTCGAACCAATAGTATCTGGCCAAAATCAATGCACAGGAGTAAAAAACTTAGTTTGAGTTTTCCAGTTCAAGGAATTGGAATCAAGTATCTTGGCCTCCGAGTAATAAAGCCAGTTTTATGCACTAAAAATTTAGTTGCATTCTTTTAGACTTGCACAGTTAATTCTTTGCTCCTAGCATCTTCTGGCATGAGCCTTGAGATTCATAAATGACTCAGCAGTGTGAACTTTTACAGCCAAACATCAGTGAGAAGACAGTAAAACAACACAACTCTTCAAACACAGCAGAATTTTTTGTCCTCATTTCATCCCAAAATTTAAGTTATCAGTTCCCAAATTTCTGTGGTCATTCGAATTGTGTTTAAAGTCAGTACCAGACCCCTCAGAAGGTTTGTTCCTGCAGCTGAAGAGGACTACCTGGCCTACCCAAACTGTTACTGTGGCTCTCATGTAGGAATTTAGGGTACAGACAGATATTGGTGTACTTGAAAACTGTGAGACCACCTAACTGTACAGGTGCTCGTTAGCATCTTCACAGGAATCCTTCTTGCTCTGCTCTTTCTGAAAATTTCTTAGGAAGCCATGTCTCCTGTAATGGCAGAACTATACTCCTACTGGGTAAAATAATGTCTTATTACAGAACAGCTTTGCCATTACTTTCATTCTGGATAATCTAAAATTAACATTAAACCCTGGGATTTTCCAATTGAAAAACTGTCTGATAAAAGTTTATATACAAGAGAAATCTAAACTTAAGAGTCTAAAATGTAAGTTAGTTCTAATTTACACTGTAATAGCTTCCTACATAGCACTCTACTGAATAAAACTGGCTCACTTAATGAAAACGATTAAATTATAGGACTGCATTTTTCTCAGTGTTTACAATTTTAAATTAAATAAAATGGCTTTTTCCCTCATCTGATTTGTTTAGTTAATATCCTCACTATGCTCTGTCGAATAATTACATCCTCAAGTAAGAGGCTCCTGTTATCTTTCATTACACACTGGGTTTTTTTAGCTAAGACACCTGCTGATCTCTCATCCTCATTGCTTCTCATACCTGAAAGCACCTTTTATCCTACCAATATTGTTGTAATTTTTAAGTTCTAGGATGAAAAAAAAAAAAAACAAACAATAAGAAAGGATCTTCTCATTGTGACCTAGAAGATGCTGAGTTGCGTTTTACAAAGCAATAGCACACAGCAAGGTACACTGGCAATGCGGCAATACCACTCGGCTCCTCTGTCAAAACTCACTTGCGTATGCTGACAAACTAGGCACTAACACTTAAATCACTTCAAATGTGACTGTATATAGCCAAATACAGCCCCACTTTTAAATTACTGTCCTTATAAAACAACTAACTTAATAGCATCATTTTCATGGGCAGAGTTGACAAAGTACTTACCTTTAGTCACTATAAATATTTCCAATGCAAGCCATAAGAAAGAGCAATTTATTTCCAAGTTTCCTATCCAGCATGAGGAAAAAGACCATCCAAAATTGCCTAGCCAGGTCTAAACCCATCCCAGTACTGTTAATTACTGCCCTAAACACTTTATTGATAAACAAATTCATTACAAAACATAAAATACCTAGAAAGAAAAACAGAAAAAACATGGGGCTTTTCCACTAAGCGGCATGTTTTCGCTGTCATCCTATCCCTTTTCCTTGGTTTGAATACAGTCTATTTGATTGCAAACTCTCTAATTTTGGTTTACATTTGCTTGTGGAACATTTACTTACATGGCAATAAACATGTCAGTATACCTTACATCTGTGATGTAGAAACCATCACACATTTTCCCAGTACAAGTGGGCTTTTTTTGGGGAAAAGTTCTTAGCACTGGTCTCCATAAAAACGAGAGCAACTCTGGCACATGGCATCATGTTACAGAACACGTCCTCATTGTCATCTCTCCTGAAGAGGCTATATGAGGGGCCCTTCCTGTGAATATTAGATAGTGCCTCAACATTCAGGACCATCAGATCTGAAATGTCAGTTAATGGCATTTTGACAGAGACGAGAGAAAGCAATTATTTGTGAGAAAGGGGAATAGATAAAAACAACACTGTTTTGAAGGAGTGCTGAAAAACTACTCATTTTGGAATCTACATTGTAAATATCTTCAGATGCTTTGAGAACTAATCATTCCAATATGTAATCTTTACCTTTCAGTCAGAGCACAGTGTCTTGGGTCAGCTCTCACAGGATCAGTGTTAGCAGTGGTTTACTTTATACAGGTAGGGAGAAAAAGAGAAAAAGACAAAGTTAAATAAGCCTGAAGTCTGCTGTTCTGAACCGAGACTTTTTCCTTACAATGCCTGCCCACAGTGTTTTAAGGTGAATGTGCAAACTGTGCGAGCTGCTTTAAAATAGCTGTGCTGTTTCTTTAAAAAGCTGTTTTCTTCTGCATACAGACTGTCAAAGACTGTTACTATGAGGCTCCACACTTTGTGTATCTACCCTGAACAAGATTCACTTAGTTCATATCTGTTGCTTTTCCTCTCCAAAGCCAAACTGGCAGTCTCAGGCAAGCATCCAAAATCTAGTAGTTATTTTCTTTCTTATAGCCTATTTTCAGGGTGAGAGAGATGTGACCAGTCCAGTGGTGCTCCCCACAAGGCTCTCAGGCTGCTACAGCACAGCAGTGCATTGCTTCATTTCTCTCAACAAGACACAATGGAGAAAATAAACAAGACTAATTCTGTAACTGAAATGTAGCAGGATATTTAAGAAGGCACAAACAAAATTATTAGAGGCTAACTGGACATCTTTCCTTGATTTTCATTACAGAAACAAGCTTAATTTGAATTAGGCTTTTAAATGTCTAAGAAGTTAACAAATCTGAGGAAGATTCATGAAGGAAAAAAGGTTTCTTCTGCTATTCTTCTATTTTTGTTCAGCTGTGCCAAGAGTTTTCATACATATGAGCAGAACTGGCTCAAAACAGAAATAGTGGCTGATTTGGCAAGCCAGATGCTGCCATTTCTGCATTTTCACCTCTCACAGAAGAGGCAAATGCCTTCCCAGTACCCACCTGAAGCCACACATCCTGCACCAGCCTTTGCTCTATACTCCAGTAACCAGGAGTTTTACAGCAACCACATTAGCTCCTGTTGTCTTGAAATTCATGACTGAGTAGTAACGTTTTAAAGCTTCACAGAAGTTTTGGGGTGTTTTCCACATGCATTGTGCTGTTAATGGCAGAAACTTCACAAATATGAGTGGCTGAAGCAAAAAGAAAACAGTTCTAAAGGAAAAAGCTCTCAAATGGGGTTAGACTAAAAATTGTACAGGACTGTTGTTAAATTATCTGGGTTTGGAAGACTCTCAGCCAATTTGGTTTAGAAAAAGACATCCAAGGCAGTGAGGCATTTACTGTGTTTCAAAAACACTCATCAACTGAAAGAATAACAGGCCCAAAGGTACATATGATGAAATGATCCAGCACATCTATGATTTCACTGACTGTATTTTAAGTCAAAGAGGAGTATTAGACCACACCGCTCCAAACAAAACACCTCTGCCTGGAGCCGAACAGCACTTGAATGGCTACCAAAGGTCTTCCAGAAAGATACCTGGTCTGCATTTGAAAACCAGAGAGAGAAGATGTTGGACCGTTTGGATTTTATTTTCATGGTTAACAGTGCAAGTATCACCACTGTACAACGCATTTGCACTCACTGTCACCAGGGCAATATAAGACATGCAAATGCCTAATTATATCGTCAGCCACTCAGCCTCCTCAATGGCCCTGTATCAGACAGCAGAAGAGATTTCATAAAGAGGAAGGCCCAGGTCCAAGGGAGAGTGCAGCAGTCTTCTTCCCTGCATGCATAAGCATTTGCACACTTGTACAGTACTCAAGTGTCTGCTGGTTTCAAAAATCACTTCAATCCAATACATTCCAGAATATTTACTAGAAGCACTACATGAGCTGGTAAGAAAACAAAAATAATAGGAAGAGAGTAATAGATCAGAAATGCAGCTAGAAAGGAAAGCTGAAACTCCAAAGCATTTCACTGAATAGTCACTTTATAGAGGAGAAAAAACAAAAAGCAGATTTATGGCACAAGGAGTTGCAAACAAATAGCTTCATTTACATCTGCATACTTTCCCATACCAAGAATACAATATAAAACTAAGACTAGGCTAAGCTTTATTTCTTTAAAATAAGACTGCAGAATCAAGAGCACAAATGTATGCAGTTTCTGGGATTGCTGGCTTTGGGTTTTGATTTTTATTGGTCCACCTCCCCCCCCCAAAAAAAAAAAAAAAAAAAAAGAGAAAATAAAAGGCAAAGTGTAGAGCATATTTGGCAGGGGGGAGAAGGTAAGAGGGAAACAGTCTGATTGTCCCAATTACGATACCGTATCAAAAGGCAAAAATAATCATGGGTAAAATCCAAGATGGCCAAACAGCCCCAGGGTCCCCCTGCATCAGGCGCTAGACAGAGTCAGATTTCACCTCCACTCAAAGACATTGCCAGTGAAAGAAAACATTAAAAACACATCACTACAGTTATGGCTATTAATACAAAGCTGCTTCTTGAGAGGTAAAATATGACCACTGTGAAGTCCGCAGTCATTCCAAAAACTGAAGGGAAATGCCACTAGTAAGGTAAGTGGTTACTTCATTTCAGAAAATAAAAGGGGTCTCCTTTCCAAAAGAGGAAGCAGAAACTAAAGACATTTTCTTAACCTGCACAGAGGTGCTCCAGAAAACAGAATGAATGCCTGCCAGAAACCAGTCTGACCTCAACAATTTGGACCATGAGCTCTACCACAGAGCTATACTTAAAGTGAGTAAGTTGCTTGTACTGATGGCTAAATTGAACAAGATCAATAGTACCTGAGAAGGTGATGAAGGGAGAATGATCCAATGAATGCTGTGCTGATTAGCCTTTGTTACAAGAGGGAAGAACATATCCCATTTGCTTTCATTCTCCATCCAAGATCTAAAATGCCTCATTACAGAGGAGACTCCAAAAAGCTGGTCATAGAACAAAGCACAACAAGGGCTCTGAGGGCCAGCACAACAGGTCAGCAGCTCCACATATCTTTGCAGAGATCACAGATTACTGCTTCTGTTCTTTCGGATCAAACAAGGACTGAAATCGTATTAGTGAGATCTGCCTGCATGCTCCAGACTGAAACACCAATTCCTAATGGAAAGCTATTGCTATGAAATCATACAACTATGGAACATCTGAATGGATAACTATAAACATACTGACATTTGCATCCCCAAATTATTCATTACTTAATCAAGGCAAGAAATAATATGGGGGAAAAAATACACAAGGACTGTTCTTTGTAACTGTGTTTATACCTTTGGAGATAACAAATGGAATGGAATAACAGCACAGAGTCAAATGTTTGATGTTTGCAATTGACAACTGAGACCCTACTTCACTGTAAATAAGAGTTAACAGTGTTATGTAACTCTTACTACTTAACTCTTACTAAGAAGGTAAGTATTTAGCTGTTGTACAGAACTTTTCCTTTTCAAGCCCTCCTCTTCTTCCATTGCCCTTCTCCTGATAGGACATTAAAACTTGTAGCTCTAAGCTTAAAGAGAGCCTTCTGCAACTATAGCATCTCACTGACATACATGGTGCTTCACACTTGTAACAAAATATACTGTTATAATGTAGTATTTTGTTAAGCCATGTTAGAAAGCAGCTAGAATAATCCATTGAAGCATAATTAAAATCAACTCTCAACCACCTATGGAAACGAAACATAACTGAGATACGCACTAAGTCTATAAAACAATTCTTTAAATGTCTTACTGAGTACTACTTCATTAAAATTGCTTTTTAGAATTACGCAGAGTGTGCAGCAATAAAGCAATCCCTTAGAAAACAATAATTATTATGGAGTCATACCTTGCAAGAAAACGCAACTTTAAAATTAAACTTCATTCCATTATCAAGAAAAAGTTTTTCACAAAAATACTCCAGAAGAGTCACATCAGGATGATTGGAGTACATTATTTAGACATTTATTTCAAACTATCATCCTATCAGTAATCCATATAAAAATCCTGTATAATTGAAATACCAAGAAATGCCTCCTTCAGCTATTGTAATGCAGTATTCACTTCAAAGGGCTCTGGAACAATATGAATTCAGGAGTTTAAGCTCTTCAGGGCAAATGTCTGCTCTCACCTGCTTAAAACTAATTTGTGCCATGTCTTGTACATATTGGAATATAAAGATATTTTATTGTGCCTTGTAAAAGTTTACAAGTTCTGGAGTGCTGCTTTATTTGACTTCCTTTCTTGGATGACAGACAAGCTGTTCTGGCTGAGCTAAAAGACACAATGGTATAAGATAGATATGATTAGCGATGGAACTGGACAAATGATATCAAAAGTTTCTAAACTGCTCAAGAAGGAAAAGGGACATTTTTGGTGTGCCTGTGACTGGTGGACTGGTTTCCAGAATGGCTCAAAAATGTTATCACCAAGCCATTTTCCATTACCACAAGACTTTGTCAAAATGTCTTTATCTCATTTTTCCCCCATAAGAATGCATTAAAATTAATGCACATTTTAAATAGATGTTTTATTAGTCTTTAAAATTATATAATTTTATAGGGCAGCTCTCCAAAATACACACTTACATACTTCCAAATGAAGTTTTTTTTAATGTTAGCTCAGGAAAATGCACTGCTGGTGTTGGTTTCACTCCATTTCTGGATGAAAACAAGTATTGAAATGTCAATTTCAAACAAGCCAATAACAGCTTACTGAATAGCCTTAGCAAATCTCTATCTCTAGGACAGTATCCTATACACTGTAGATCAATTTCCTCTGCTTAGAAAACTCACATTTTATAATGCACTGTATGTTCCCCAAATAAATCCCACTAACACATCTATATTACAGAGCTTTATCTCTTTCAAAGCTTTAATCATTAGATACTTGGATAAGATATATAAAGAAATAAATACATTTCAACCTTAGCCTAGCAGAGAAAGCCTGATCCTGCTGCAAGAAAAATAGTGCACTATTACAAATACAAAATTGTTTTATTTGTCTCTACAGTAATATCTTTCCTCATCATCTCTTGCAAATAAAGGAGAAATCAGATAGTAAATATTTATCTTAAGATGTTGAGGAGAAGTGTTTTTTCTTTCACTACTTACAGAAAGAAGAGTAAAACCTTGAAGGAGATGAGTAAGAAAGAAAAGCAGTAATACAGTGAAGCTCAGTAATGGCTTATAAACTATTCAAAACATGAAAAGAAGAAATAAAGATTAAAAACCAAATGTTCTGCATTCCCATCTTAATACTGGTGCTTAATATATTCATGACCTAAAACAGCACAAGATGACAAAGTAATGAGGAAACACAATAGATATCAAGTACAATAGTAAAGACTATAGTAAAGAGAAATGCCTAGGAAACCAGCCCCTGCTCCTTGAATGGATGACCCAAGAGTCATCAGTTTACAGTACTGGCAAATGTAAACTAGAAGAACAAAAACTAATTACTGGGATTTGAACAAAAGCATTGGTAAACCAAAAGCAATTTCTTTTTTCATTTGCAAAAAAACCATTCACCGCCTACCAGAAATCACCAACAAAAATGATGGTATTTGAATGTCTAGTGCTATAAAACTGTGCTCCAAAAATAAAACTAAATGAGTGTGTTTCCATTAAGGCTATTACCATGCCTCAGTACACAGCTTTGAGTATGAAGATTCAGCAGCTATTCTCTCAAGTTTTTCATCTCCGGATTTTTAATACATTTTCAATCTAATTTTAATTTGTTAGAGAAAAACAGGAATGAACTTTCTTCTCAAGGCTAATTTAAACTTGTCTCTGGTGCAAGTATCATGAAGTATAACAAAAGGCAACATTTGCTACATTTAATAAAAGCTTTTTTAAAATAAAGGCAGACCTTTTTTTGCAGGTGGTTTACTGTTTCTCAAGTCATTGTTTTTTCAACAAAAATTATTAACTGCAGAATACATGCACAAGCAGAATTTTCATATTTTATCAACCAAAAAAAACCCTCTGCAGTATGTTGCTTGAGTAAGCAAACAGCTAACTATGCAAGTCAGGAGCAGAGTCTGCACAGTTCATAGGATGCTGGTGTCCTTTGCAATGACAGCAAGTGCAGCAACAGTGCGTTCAGCTAAAAGGAGGTTAGGTGGCTTCATTTTTTACCAGAAAGCTATCACAAATCAATATCACTGAAAATGAAGAAAAATATAATAAACAACACTTTGAAGCTGGTTGGAAACAGGTTTCAAAAACATATCAGGCTGCTTAACTCTTATCTGAAGCATAGGGTGGGTGTATGCTGTATTGCACCCCAAAATCTCACTCTGAAGATGATCCACCCTGGGCCCTGGCTAGAGCACATCAGGACTCCTTTTCAGATCAAATGTTCAGCACACCATTTTGCAGAAATCAAACTGTGGAGAGAGTAATTTATATGCCTGCAGATACTACCTCAATTTGAGCCAGGTTTAGAGTCCATAATTTTACCTCTGTATCCCAGCTGTAATATGAGGGTAAGAGTCTTTATATTATTGCACAATATATAGGACTACTTGCATATCTTCCAAGATACGTATATCAACTCTTGGATAGGATGGACCAGAAGCTTTGATACCGAAATGTGGTATATTTATCTAATTGTGCTTAATGCTACTAGGGACATTCTTCAGACATGGCACAGTCCTCAATGCAGTGATAACAAATGAAAGTCCCAACCGAAGCTGTGCTCTATTTATGCCTAGATCTGATATAGCGACTGCCACTTCACATCTGAGAAAGGCAACTCACAGCCATCCTGCCAAAGGAGAAGGGTCCAGCCTGGCTACAGTGCCCAGGCTCCTTACTGCAAGGTTTTCTGTGGCTTCCAACAGACCCTGATCTTCCTTTTCTTGCCCCAGCCTGCCAGTTTCTCAGTCTCTCCCCATGGAAGTGCTTTTTCCCTACGCCCATTCCCCTCTCTGTGACTTCCCCTTTGCTCCCATCAGGTATATTCTGTCCACGTCTCCCCGCAGCCAACTCAGCTTCTGGGCCTCACCTCTTTCCTTCCCAAACAACAATGGGGAGAACCACCAGTTCAGCTAACTGGTGTTGCCTAACAGGATGCTCTGTCCAGCAGAGAAATATCTGAAAGCTGTAGCAATAGATCTGAAAACTGGTAACTGATGCAATGCTGTCATTGCCTGACAACTGCAAGAGAAACCAAATATCTCCCTGCTATTTTCATTCTTGTCAAACAGCATCATTCAGCCAATCATCTACTGTTTTTCACTTCTTAACTCTGTGGGAAGGGAAACAGTAGCAAATAGAACTGACCTGGATTAATTTAAATGCTCAGGTTAACACTGCTAACTAGGATGAAAGGAATTGTTTGAAATATTTTCTTTGAGGAAAACACTGATAACCAAAATTAGCTCCTGCAAAACAGAGGCATTTAAAAATTTTGTCTAAAATGGCAAAGATGCTGTAGCTAAGCAACCTCACTCTTCCCTAAACTGAAAGTTGGGTTTCATAGCACCTTGTTTATCACTGAAAGCTCTGACAAACCACCACCCTGTTTTATGTAATTTTATGTAATGTCTGGGGGAGTGCCAGATTAGATCTGGTATACTGTCAAAGGGACTTTTCCCATGCATGCAGATGATGGCAACGTTACTTTTAAAATAGCATCCAAAATGTTCTTTTGTCTGCTGCATGTTCTTCAAATACACTGAGTTGTGCAAGCAGCCATCAGTCACAGAACAGATATGCCTTTCTGCTTTTGGAGCCAAGAAGCACTGGCTACATTTTCTTTATCTATGTACTGAAATAAGCCGCTCCCCTTTCTGGTTTAGATTGCTACTTCAGCACAGGATTTGATATAGCATTTGGTATTTGTATTCTGCCACTAAAGATCTTGTTCTCTTCTAAGAGAAAATGTATTCTGATGTATGCTCTCTACCCTGGTTCGGGTACTTCTCTTGCCCTACCTTGGATATAATCTGTAGCTCTAAGGATGATGATTATTTCCAAGTTAGAAGTTAACTGTATTGTGTAAATCCTGTTCACTCAGTTTGAATCAAACAGCTTTAACTTTTTTCTCATTCTGACTGCATTTTTCCTAATGGACAGGACAGAAAGTAAATGCAAGAAATAAGCAAAACCAAGGATACTGGACATGACCCACTGGGTTATGACTTGGGATGCTTATCTCTCCTCATGCTTCCCCTCCCAGAGTATGTGTATTAACAGCCTTTTCACAGTTTGACAAGGGTATTGGAAAGCATCTGTTCAGCCCCTGCCTTCCCCTTTTTTGGTAGTCTGTCTGTAATACTACATACAGTACAATAAAATATGATGGTCCCAAATGTTTTGCTAAACAGAAAAAGAACAGATTTTGGCTGTACTGCTCATCTGTTTTCTTTTCTCAATTGGTTTTGTGTTTGTGCAGAGTACACATACACACAGAGTAGGCCTATGCATCTTCCTACACAGATATACACACACTATATACAGAGAGCAATGCAGCTCTTCTGTTTACTCTGCCTCTCTAATTCCCTCTAGATATTTTTGCATACTGTCATTTGTGGAATACTGTTGAAACCCAAAGGGATGTCAGCTAAACCTGCCTCACATTGCAAGCTGTTGGCAGCCTTATTAAGGATGGGGGAACAGTGTGGAGATCGCTGCCATTTTTCACAGATCGATGCTGCTGGTTGCAAGCATTTGATTCAATGGCCTTCAGACTCTCCTCAGCCTTGATTTTATTGTTGGTGTCTCAACAAGGACTCCAAAGTTGTTACTAAAAGTGCCAGCAGCTGCTGCCAGCATGCATGAGGAAAGAATCTAATATATTTAAGAAAAAAAACATTGAAAGGTTTTAAAGGGGGCAAACCCACATGTTTTCTTACCCCATAACCAGCCTTGCCTGTACAATGAAATTAATTTGGATTTGTTATACGGTAACTGTATTTTTTTCAATGTTTGTTAATTTCAAAGTTATCCGCATCATTTTGTTCTCTACCCATTTTAATTATCTCTAACTCTGCAGATATCACCCACCTCATCTATTGTAGCCCCACTGAATCCACATCTTTTGCCCATGTATCTTTTCAGGGAAACTGTTGACTATTTGGGTGTCAAAGTAGAGAAGGCAGAAGGAAAATGCAACTCTGTGCTTCACCAGGTCAAGAAAAGACAATCTGGCCATCAGCCTCTTTTTGGCTAATATAACTAAAAGGGCGGGGGGCGGAGGAACAGGACTGAAAAAGACTTTAGCCACTGCTACAATATGGCTTTCCTGTGTAAAGTCTCACCTAACTTCCTGCCTAATTGGATTGGGCAGTTTCTATTCATCCTGAGTTTGAAGAAGGGCACTCTTGTTCTCCCAGTTCATTTAGGCTGCTGTGAAATCAGGGATATATGGTCCTGTGCACAAAACAGAAAAAATCTGGAAAGAAAAAAATGACTGTATTAGGAATTTAGGTTGTCAACTTAAAAATGGGGAATCTAAAGCTCCCACTGCTTGCACATAAATCTAAGGACACATGGAATCTAAGGAAAGAAGGAGTATGTCTAAGCATTTTGTGCCTGAGCCTAATATTCTTTGATTCCCCAATCACACACTATTTTTCTTTCAAGCAAGGACTAGCACTACAACTATCCCATCTCATAAACAGGTTACTCTTGATGACGATCCAAAACCAAATCCCCATGTCACAGTTAGCATCATCTCCTAGTGATTCTGTGCCCCAGCACATGAAAGTGATACAGTACTTTCAACAACCACCTCGTATTTCCTAACAGAAGTTGGGTCCCATCCATTCCTTCCTTTTTCCTGTCTAGCACATTTAGACCACTGGTTTATCATGTGTTTACATCCACTGTAACGTACCTCCACCTCCCTCCTTTCAACCAATTTTTATTTAGAAGATAAACACTTCAAGACAGCACAGAAAGTAGGAAAATGTCTTGCCATGTGCCTAGTAGATTTTAGCCACTATAAAATTAACTGAAACATAAGACAAAGCAAAGAAGCATTTTAGCAACCCATAAATTGTTTTTCTCCTCCTGTCCATTCTCTAAGTCACTCCCTTCTCCTTCATCTGTCATTTGCTATATTTTCGTAGTGTTAGGAAAGAAGGAAATTGATTATCTGAAATATGGAGCTTTATGCCTTAGATTTAATGGCACTGGTTGCCCAGCCATGTAGTATGGGCTATGCAGTAAACAGACTCAGCACCAAATCAGAAGTTCCCTATGGCAAAGGCTTATCAGTCACTGGAAAGGCTATGCTGCACTAAACACTAAAGACACCTAAAAAACTAACGAGAAGAAGGAGGATCTAACTTAAGCAGAACTGGAAATCCAGAGATCTCCATTCTCTTCCTTAATCTGCTGGAGACAGACTTTGTAATCTGGAACAGAGCATTCCAGTGTCAGCAGGTATTTTTGTATCTGCCTCTAAGAAGATAAGAGAGAATGGGGAATATCATTTCATTAGCATTTATAAGGCAAACTGTGAGGAAAGCATTGTCATACAACTACATAATTTACCCTTATTCTACAGGGTAAATTCCAATGCAACCAAGTGTGAAAAGCAGCATATGGGTCTTGCTTGTAAAGAAGTCCCCATCAGTCTGAGCTCTCCTAAAGTGGTGACCATAAGGTAAAAAGAGAGAAAGCTTCTCTATAGATTGTTCCCAGCAAGTCCCCATCCACAGAGTCACTGTAATTAAGCCAGGAGTCTCATCCTCATCAGGTGCAATAAAGAAAGGCACTCCCTGCTTGCAGCTTTCATTAGAAGGAGATTTGTATTACTTATATATCCTCTTAGCCATGAAAGCATTGGTGATTTAATACTCTAATAAAGTGCCACAGAGAAGGAAGAACAGCTGGCAGGTTTTTGCTCTACATACAAGTTGAAAAGCCATTCATGAAGTGGCATTCATTTCCTTGCCTATGTTAACACCTCAAGGTGTGAACATGACCCACTTGCATACACAGCATCACTCATTAAAGGACTCTGCCCTAGGATGTGTCTTAATTCCTTTTTGCATAACAAGAACTCTTACGGACTACAGCATCACAGTAAGCTTATTTAAACAAATACATGCAACTGTCCAGTATGAAAAATAAAACACCCCCTGTAACATCAGCAAACATCCTGCTTCCTATTGCTTCACAAAGCAGCATTGCTTGAGCACAGCCAGCTTTACAACACCACACCCCACAATCCCAACATGAAAAATTGATCTGTAATTTGAATTCAGAAGTAAAAAATAAAATAAAATAAAAAAACAAAAAAAACCACACACCACCACATTTTCACAAATACTTAAAATTAATCTTGAATAAATACTACTCAATTCCTCATTTCCAGCTTATTCTAAGGAGAAAAAAAAAATACCAAAGAGGAGGTTTACAAAATTTTTAACATCTTCTTGCACAAAAATGCAAGTAGGTGAATGCATCAAACCCAACTTTTCTCCTAAATTTAGATTTGTCTTTGATAAATTGGCACAGAAGTGCATGAGGTACCTACTCTCACAGAAAATAAATGGGTGTCTTTGAAAACAACGTCATATGCCAGAATAAAAAGGAAAACCATTGAATGCATTTTGGTTTAAAGTTACATTGAACAAATATGACTAGCCAGGCTGAATGATCTATGATACGCTGACAGACAGAGCCAGACACAGACCTTCAAAAGATAGGGGAAGCAGGAAGGAGCTGAACAGAAACATCTAGTCAGCTCAGTCAAAATGTTGGCATTCCTATTAAGAACTAAAGTATCCAATTCTGCTTGTTATTCTGTATCATTCCACCAAAAGCCCATGTATTTCTGAATAATTATTATTAGCATTTGAGATACTTTTACTGTATTTCACAAGGCAGTCCAGTCAAAAGTGACATTGACATTAAAAGCCTATTTTGATTTTGACTGCAAAATAACTGTTTGACTTGCAAGCAGAACTTCATCAATCATTCCACTGGTAATATTCTTTTTCCTCATAGCTGTGATTTATGCACCCAATAACTTCGCTTCTATCAGGAATATTAACGCAAATACTCCTGAAATGCAGGCACTCCTGAAACTCATGCATACCATAATGTGCTGCAGAGAAAGATCTTTTCAGTCTGCAAACCACAGTTAAAGTCCATAAAACAGATAGCATTTATACTACAGAAAAATATTCATACTGGAGAGACTTGTCATTGAAGTGTAGCTCAGTCCCTTAGGGACAAACATACCTCGGAATTGTTGAGATGACACCTGTGAGTTCCTGAGAACCACCCCTCACTCGAGCACTGGTCAATGTCCACCTTCTGCAGATTGATGTCCACTTTGACAACACCTCTGAAAACACAGAAAAACAGTCTTGAACACAGCAACTACAGAAACAGGTTTAAGTTTTATGATACTGTAACCTGAAAAGTGGAACTACCCTTTTCTTCAAAATACAGAATTTCATACAATGGTTTGGGTTGGAAGGGATCTTAAAGATCATATAGTTCCAACCCCCCCTGACATTGGCAGGGACACCTTCCACTAGACCAGGTTGCTCGAAGCCCCATCCAGCCTGGTCTTGAACACTGCCAGGGATGGGGCAGCCACAACTCTAGGCAACCTGTGCCAGTGTCTCACCACTCTCACAGCAAATAACTTCTTCCTAATATCTAACCTAAATCTCCCCTCTTTCAGTTTAAAGCCATTCCCACTTGTTCTATCCCTACGTGTCCTTGTAAATGAAAAAAAAAGACCCTGTCCAGCTTTCTTGCAGGGCCCCTTTAGGTCCTGGAAGGCTGCTCTAGGGTCTCCCCTGAGAACTGGTGTAACTCCCAATACATCATCAGAAGGTCAGCACAAGCCAGGAGTAGGTCATTGACGTCTGTGAAACCCCCCAAAGGAAAAATAATGTTTCCTAACACACAAGCTCTAAAGGACTGTCTGAACTGTGTTAGTTCTATGCCAAGAACATTCAAGTTTTCATCAAATCTGTCTGAATGAAAAACTAACAATCTGATTTCAAAGCCAGAACTATTTTATAAACATCTCAGAAATCACAAGAAAAAGAAGCTGAAAGACTGCAGCTGTATATTTTTAAAAAGCCTTCAAAAATTTCTTTATTCTAAAATAACCCCCACAATTACTTTGTATGTAGAATATTTATAGCATCATCTTCTGAGAACACACATTTGTGATTGCTTCACTGCTGTCTGGCTTAGCAGAAACGTCACTATACAGCTTCTGGTAGTTAGACCATCACATGGAGTCACTCATAATAAATGCTCTTGACCAATTTCTTAAGTCTAGGGTACCATTCCTTTTAAGTCAACCATTTCAGCCACTCCAGACAGAAGTTTCTATTTCCACGGTCTAAACTTCCACAACTACAAACACTGTCATCCCTCCTTTCACGCTGTGGACTACCAAATGCATGACACAACCTCCATCTCAAGAATACCTCATTCACCTCAAACCATATTGTGTCTTTTAATTAAAGCTCAGTGTATGCAGAACAATAATAATGATGGAACTACAGAGCCATATATCTCAGAGAGACCACTTGTGAACAAAACCAGAACAGGAATATGAGTGAGCTTGATCAAAACCCAGGACATTATTGCTCCTTCATGCCTCGCCCCAGTACAACCAAGTGCAAAGTGTCCATAACAGCTATATTTAGGCATTCATTTTCAGACATGCTGTACAGTCATTGGAAAAAAACCCACAAGCACATCATTTAAGTGATCTGAAGAAGAATGCATTAGGAAGTTATGTAGGATTGCCAGTAGGAAGTTACACAGTATAGGTGCACTTCATGCTTGTCCATCTCCTGCCTAGAATCTAAGTAATCTTATGCTGGGCATACTTAGAAACCATGTTTGTTTCAAAACTAAGTATTGAAGTGCTGGCTCTAGCAAGTGCAGTTTGAAATAGCACACATCACACTTCTTAGAATATCCAGAAATATTTTTAGTTTACAGCTTTGTGCCTTTCCACTCTTGTTTTGAACAACAGCTTCTCCAGGGAGTGCCAAAACCACACCTCCCCCCAGTGAAGTCGTTTTTTGGTTGTTTTGGTTTTGTTTGGGTGTTTTTTTTCATTTTTTCCTTTTTTTTTTTTTTTTTGGGGGGTGGGGGTTGGTTCTTTCCCCCTTGATGGCTCCAGGTGACCAATGACTTCAGGAGAAAGATCTGCCATAACATACAAGCTTATCTTAATCTGATAACTGGCTATCTGTCTCAAATGCTCTTAGAAACAGAAGTAACTAATTCCTCATCTGGTGACATGCAGATCCCACCAGATAGGGCTTCTAATTTTCTGGACCTTTCTGAGCATAAATATTATCGTGGGGGCTGAGAGAGGACCTGTTCTGCACGTGAATCATAGAATGCTTAGAGTCAGAAGAGAATAATCTCACTGTGGCTGCTTACAGGCACAAAGCAGGTAGTGGGACCAGTACCAACACTACTCCTTGCTCTCCTAGTTCATGTTATACACAAAGCAACTTGCCAAGGTGGTCTCAAGCATTAGCATCATTCTGACTGCACTAAAGAAATTAGTTTATACAGGAGGAAAAAGTGATGATTCATCCTTATTAGGACTGCAACAGACTTTCAAGCACCTTACGGAAATGGGTCTTTATTTTCTTTACAAGGAAAGCTTTTCTCTTGTGTACATTTTGTTTTTAACTGATAGGACAGGAAACTCCATTTTCCCTCTACAAACATTTCTGCCAAGAGAGGTACAGACTGCAAATCAAGGGTAAACTAATCACTGCTAGGAGAAGAAAAACACCTTAAGACTTTGTTGTGTGGTATCAACAGCAGGCCCTGTAGAAGCACAGTGTTAGTACAAAGGGATATAAACATTTCCAAAAGAAAACTTACCTAGAGGTCACTTGTAAGAGAGACAATAGATACAAGCCAGAGGAATTAAGGACGGTACACACACTGACCAAGCATTTAGGTATGGTCTTGTACCAGACATGCTGCAGTCTGAAGAATTAGTGGCATGTTCTAGTGGGCAAAAGGCAAAAAGCAGAATAGCATCCTAATGCCCAGAGCCACATACTGGAAAGAAAGGAAAGGTACTTCCAGATTTTTCACATCAGAACTGATTAAATAGCCTGTATCCTTTGAAAACTCTTTGATATGATTATTTTGTTCAAAACATATGTGGAAATCAGATTTATATAGCAGCTGTCACCTCTTGTGATCATCTTGTCCACCCAACCACCTGCTCAAAGCAGGCTCAGTTCAGGTGGGTTTTTTAATACCTTCAACAATGGAGGCTTCACCACCTCTGGGAAACTTGATCTAGTGTCTGACCACCCTCACAGTGTCAAAATAAGTTTTCTGATGTCTAAATGCAATTTCTTGTATTTCTTTCTGTACTTTCACCGACTGCCCCTGAAAAGAGACTGGCTCTGTCTCCTTTACACTTCTCCCTCAGGTATTTACACACACAAGATCCCGCTGGAGCCTTTCCTTCTCCAACTGAACAGTCCCAGCTCACTCAGCCCTTCTTGCCTGTCAGGTGCTCCAATCTTTAACCATCTTTGTCACCCTGCAGTAGGCTAGCTCCAGTATATCCATGTCTCTGGGACTGAGGTGCCCAGAAGTGGACACAGCACTCCTGAAAGCACCCACCACCCCCCCATCAGGCTGGACAAAGAGGGAGGATCACCTTCCTCAACCCATTGGCAATGGTCTTCCTGTCACAGCCCAGGAGACCATCAGTCTTCTTTGATGCAAACACACACTGGTGATTCATGCCAAATTGGTGCCCACCAGGACCACAAAACGAAAATGTTAAACATAACCAGCTCCAGTATCAAACCCTGGGTTATATCAATAGTAACTGGCCTCCAATCATCTATACACAAAAGGCTACTGGGTTAGTTAAACACTATTTCCCCTTCATAAACCATTGATAAACTCCCAATCATATCCTTCATGTGTTTCAGAGTGGTTTTCAGGAAGATTTGTTCCACTGCCTTCCTAGGACTGAACTGAGGCTGATCAGCCTTGAAGTTCTTGGAAGACATGAAGTACCTTGGCCTTTTCTACATCCTCTGTCAAAGTCCACTGCACCACTCAGCAGCAGACCCACATTCTCCTTAGTTCCAGTTTTGCTGCTTCTTGCTGCCCTTCATATCCCTCACCAGATTCAGCCCCATATGGGCTTTGGTTTCCCTAACCACATCCTGACACAGAATCACAGAAACAGAATCATTTAGGTTGGGAAACACCTTCAGGATCAAAGAATCCAAGCATTAACCCAGCACTGCCAAGTCCACCATTAAACCATGTCCCTAAGCACCACAGCTGTACCTCTTCTAAATACCTCCAGCGATGGTGACACCACCACTTCCCTGGGCACCCTGTTGCCATATTCAACAACCCTTTCGGTGAAGAAACTTTTCTTAATATCCGACCTAAACCTCCACTGGTGCAACTTGAGGCCATTTCTTATCATTGTATTGCTTATAACTCAGGTGAAGAGACCAATACCCACCTCACTGCAACCTCATTTCAGATAGTTGTAGATAGTAATAAGGTCTCCCCTCAGCCTCATTTTCTCCGGGCTGAGTTCCCTCAGCCGTTCGTCATCAGACTGTGCTCTAGACACTTCAGCAGCTTCATTGCCCTTCTTTGGGCCCACTCCAATACCTCAATGTCTTCCTTGTAGTGAGGAGCCCAAAACTGAACACAGTATTCAAGGTGCTGCCTCGCCAGTGCTAAGTTCAATTCCCTAGTTTTGCTGCCCACACTATTTCCAATATAAGATGCTCATGTTCACAGTCAGTCATGCTCAGACCATGTCTCCTTATTCTTCCTGCGTTACCTGACCCTGCTTCCATTTCTTATGCACTTCCATTTTATGCTTGAGTTTTGTCAGGAGTTCCCTGTTAAGCCATGCAGGGGCCTGAAAAGCATCTAATTTAAAAATACTTTTACACCACTTCTTCCAGAAACAGTACAAAATTCTTCCATTTGCAACTAAACGCAGTCTACTTTTGCTTCTCTTGTGTTAAGATCTTTCCTACATGAATATTTGGCTTCCACAAAACCCAGTCTTTATGAACTCAAGACAAACATTTCTACTGATGCTCTTCTCCTGTCTGCACCTCTTCTGTAGCACAACCTCAACTTCTGATATGATTAAAGTTACTCTGTTTTTAACTTTTCTCAGAGCTTTACGAATTTATGGGGTGAAAAACCTACAGGAAAGAAACACCATATAATCCAGAAGAAGGCATATGAAAACAATCTCTCCTGGCAGTTACAATCTACCATAGGCTTTCCCTTTTTTAACCCAATGGTGCATATTATTTTGTTTTCACTAGGCCTCTGCAATTTATATTCACGCTTCATGGCAATGTCACAGTTCTGCTGAGGTAGTAACAGGGTCTGCAGCTACTTGTTGACATAATGCTTTCAAAATAAGACTTTCTTTAAGCATACATGCAGCATTTAGAGAACTGCATTCATTTGGGATGCTTTGCCATTTTAAAACACCACCTCAGATTTGTACCCCACCGCTATTACACATAGAGTACACCAATACGCTGATATATTTCTGAAATGCATCTGTGATTAATACAGTAGCTGGCACAGCCTGTTTGGCCACCCACATTTTCAGTTATTTTTGATTCAGCATTCAGAAAACGGAACATATGGAAGAACACATCCTCCTAGAATATAGATGGACCAACTACCTGCAAGTGCCGCATTTATTGAATTAACTGGGAGTAATTGCAGCTCTGCTATCTTGAGAGAAGAGATCAAGACAAATATCAATGGTTTAAGAGTAGACTCAGCTTGTCTGCATAACACATTAATCCACACTGACAATGCTGTCTGGCTGAACTCAAGTCATGGTGATATGTTAATAATAATATTACTGGTAATTGTGTACCATCTTGCAAGTAAGTATATTTATTGTTATAAGGAGATCAACATTAGTCTTCTGCCACAATTTTACAGTCCTTACACAAAAAAAAACCCAGATGCTTAAGGAGTGCACATTCATGTCCAACATACAGTTGGAAGAATTAGCGGAATTGTACATAATAGACAATGATTCATGATGGCATCAAGGATTTTCTGTCAGGTCAGAGGTTTGATTTAAGGGGCTTTCATGTCTGTCTTAATTTCCAGTACCACTGTTTGTTGGCATGCTGTTTGCCTTGAAATCTGTGCCAGAAATTGATTTAAGCTTATTTTCCCAACCTCCTAGCTACCTTGATAGTTTCAGTAGTTATAATATTTCATTGTAACAACATGTTGTAAAACCTATATCTACAGAAGAATTTTTTTGCCTATACTGTTACATCATGAAAAAAGCAGGAGAATGTTCTCTTCCCTCCCAGCCAGCTTAAGCCAGAACTGCACAGAATAGTAGCCTGCCAACATTTAAATGGTGATAAACAGTATCCTTGTCCTCTAGATGTTCAGAAGCTTTTTGGCACAGAGGTCATCACAGCTTAGCTAAACAGGCATTTGAAGTTTGTCTTCTAAGTTTGTACGCTTATTTTTGTGTTCGTAAGCATTGCACACGACCATAATTAAGGTATAAGCCATGGCTGAAATTGACACCATCACCCAAATCTAAATGTCTGACTAGATTCGTGCTGCCATGATCACTCAGACCTCCATGCTGTCCTTCATAAGTCCTCCTTACCACAAAACAAGGAGATAAAAACCTAAATACTCTACAGCCATCCCAAATCTGCAAATGCCCACACTTCCAGATAAACACACACTGTAATTGGTATAGCAAATGTTTCCAGAGCAGGTTTTTTTTTTGACCATTCTCATTTCGGAGGCTGACACTTTCAAGAATATTAATTTTCAAACAGTGCATACTACCTGACACCTGAGGCTCCTTTAGTGTAACATCAACTGAGCATCCAAAAATAAACCTGGTGTCAAATGCGCAAGTGACTGTCAGCCTCACGTCTTACTGGCACGATCAGCAGCTTCTGCAGGTTCAAGTTGCTTCTGAAAGTTAAGATTTGGGTTTCTGCACCACTTAGGTATTTTTGAAACTATTACCTCTGCATATCCAGCCAGATTCACAAAAGGCTACTGGGACATTACATACAATGCGATTTTGATCTGGTCCTGCAGTTACCACTAATTTCTTACTAATAGGACAGAGACAGACTTACCTAATTTCTCAGCCACAGCATGACTGCTGTTTTTAAGCACACATTTTCACAGGAGAACCAGCTTTCATTAAAAATAAACTTAACTGAAATGTAAGGTATATCTGTGTGGGCACATGAATTAGGATTCACCTAGTCCCTCTAGGCCATTTGGAATAGTACTACAAGGACAGAATACTTAAAGCTGAACCCTCTGTCTGAAGAATTATTTCAGATTGAAACCTCCCTTCAGATTTATGGCATGCAGTGCTGTCTCTCTGGGGATTTCCCTGCAGTTTAGTCAGAGAGCTTCCTAGGCAGAGCTTCCTGGCTTCCTGTGCTTTGAGGGACAGTGATTTCTTTTTTTGCTTGACGATATTC
The DNA here is from genome assembly GCA_026283785.1 of Coracopsis vasa. Taxonomy (NCBI): domain Eukaryota; kingdom Metazoa; phylum Chordata; class Aves; order Psittaciformes; family Psittacidae; genus Coracopsis; species Coracopsis vasa. The sequence continues at coordinate 4,224 of JANHGB010014960.1, read as the reverse complement.
AAGTTGCTGCTGTCATCTTAACTCTGTCACAAAGCATCACCTTGTATAGGAATGCAAGGTGTCAGTGATGGTGGGGTACCACTCACTCTAGATTCTCCCTATAAAAACAAAAAGTCTTGCAGCTAAATTCAAGCTATTTAGTAAGAAACCAGCATGGCTTTTTAATGCTGCCATTACCATCCATGGGGTCAAGGAGACAGGTGAAAGAAAGGGACCTCAAGGAACAGCACAGAAAGTGATCTAATAAAAGAGGCTGGGAATAGGAAAAGCTTTTGAATCAGAAGAATCCTACATGGGAGAGACGGCCTCCGCCTAACTATCCAATCTTCTGACAATGAAGACTTAGAGGTAACAAGTTAATTTTAGAAATGAAAAGTGGAAACCAACATTAAAAAAACAAAAAAATAAATAAAAGAAAATGGAGAAGCATAAACCTGGGCAAAGAACATACAAATCTACAAGAACGTAAGACAAAACCAAGACATTTTTAGAAGCAGCATGTTAAAAGCTTAGGCTCTACTACTAAAAGGCTTTTCAATATCTCAGAAGAAGAAAGCCTGAAGTACAATCTGTAAGGCCAACAGACAACCAGGATATAAAAACTGCTTGCAATAGAGACAGTCTTTTGCAGAAAACAAAGTATTTTCATTGCTGCACACTTCAGAGCCAGGAAGGCTCCAACCTTTGAGCAGCTCTAGACTGTATCAATGTGACAAATGTCAGCTTTCACACACCAGGACGTTAACAAGCTGGGCACCAGAACTACCCCTTCTTTGTTCAATGCATTCACAGATGACCACAAGTGAGTGACCAGTGACTTCATATAATTCTAAATCTGACACAGAGAAGATGAACACTTTCCAAAGGATTTTTTTTTTAATCACAAGAATCTTCATTAGATTAATGAAGCAAATTTAAAACCAGGAAACCACTTTTTTTTTTTCCAAACACTTACTTATATTACGGAAGCCAATGCCAAACCATATTGCAGAAGACAAAAAGGCTTAAAAGTGAATTAGAATCATGAAGGTCAATTAAATCCATACTTACTATCAAGACTCAAGTCTGAAAAACTTCCTTTTTTATTGCTTATTATTCATAAATGGGACATATCCAAGATATGAGAACTTGGCACTTCTGTTGCTCTTACGTTTCTCCCTAAGTACCTGTCAGAAGCTGCTTTTGGAGAGAAGGCTAGGTAAGTGTTTCATCTGACTTAACACAGCAATACTTTTCTTCTTACCTTCAGGAACTTTTAGTTCTCCAACTCAGTCCACCTTTATGAATAGGCAGAACAGGTGACAGTTCTGGAGCAGAATCTCAGATAGTAAGGACTGTCACATGTCCATTCCTGTCAAAAAGGCTTTCATAACCTGCTGGCCTGGAAGCCTTGCCCAAAGAGGGTGATGGCAGAGAACAGGAGTGGAAAACAGCAGCCTGATCCAAAAAGGTAGCTCCTTTTATGGCATCTTACCATGTACTACCTATTTGTGGACATAAATGCAGTATGTGTTTCAATCTTCCAGTCATATTTAATTTCTTCCTTCAAAGACAAACTTCTGTTTCTCCAATACTGAAGATAGCTGAATCATATTTCTATAAAAGATATCCCTATTTATTGTTCCTTTTGTTACACTGCCATCCAGTTTCCTATCTTTATCCACAACCTCGTGCAAAAAAGGCAGAAACATAATTGGTTGCTACAGAATACCTGAAACATGTTGGACGTTTCTATAAGCAGACAGTAAACATAGGAAGAGGTTTCTTCTGACCTCTTTCCAGGAATATAAACCCAAGACTTTCAGAAGTTCTAGGAAATAAGTTACTTTTATTTTTAAAAACTGTTCAAAATCCACCCACACCTTCGATCATGTTGTATAGGCCATGGCATGTTATAGAAATAAATGCCTCACCATTTAAAAATGGTTTTAGGATTATAAAACTAATGCATCATGTCATAAAAAAAAATAAACCCTGTTTAAACAGTTAAAACCAATTTTCTCTCCTAGTTCAGTACTGAGACTAAAGGGAGATGGGGTGGGTGGGAAGACTAAAAAAAGAGGTCTAGAGGAAGAAATTAAGCCATACTTGAAAGAAAAAAATGATTTTACAAACTTTTTTTATGTCCATATTTATAGCTCTTTTACCAAACAATTTAACCGCTGTGAAATACTGAGCAGAAGATGAAATAATGTGTATTCCCTAAGAAATTACTTACTTGTCATATATACTTCTACCTCCACAGTTTAATTTGCCTTCAATAATGTTTCCTTAACTAAGAGCCCCATTATGGCCTAACGCTGGAGTGGTCATTGTTAATGGTTCAGTGGAAATCACCACATTAGACTGCCTTTAGGGAAGAAACAGCTAAATTTAACTGTGCAATGAAGATTAATCTTTGCACTCAGAAACACCTCTCTAATAATTGAGAGAAGCAGCAAATGTCAGGAAGACAAAAAATATTAAGAGGTAACACTTGGTTCAGCCACGCTTCAGAATGAAGTTATCTCTGCAAATGCTCCAGAACACATCATAGTTCAAAATGAAAATAATTTTTAAAAGCCTTACCTTGCTTATAGTGCACCTTTCTGACAAAACAGCCATTATTCCATTGTGTTCTCCCAAAAATCCTTTAAAAATACTGCAAATATTGCCTTGGATTTGGTGAAAAAACCTACCTGCCCTTGTTGGAACATGGTGGAAGGGGAAAAAGAAAAGTCCCTAAAAAATCCTAAAGCTATTCTGACCTCCTAGATGAAAAACAGCACAAGAACAATGACTAGTTCCCAAAATGTTGACATAGTACAACACAACATTAAGGAAAAGGAGAATAGCACGCAAGAGAACATTTTGAACTACAAAAGCAGCAATTCATTCATCAGAGTTTGGGGATAACTGATGTCACTGCACAAGGCTGAAACACTGCACACAAATCTGACTAACCACATTCAAGAAATGCTGGAACAAGACTTGAGAAGAGGGACCATGGCAACAGAGAACTTTTAACAGGAGACTAAAGAAAGCTGGTTTGTGTAGTCTAGTAAACAAAGGTGGAAAAGGGACTACTGCCTATAAATAGGTCAGGGCAATAAGCATCAGTGCAGAGTGCTATTTCAGGCAGAAGGCAGCTCTGGAATAGAAATAAATGGATGAGGACTAAGTTTAGATCTGAAATCAGAAGCAGCTATCCAACCATTAGGCCCAGCATGGCAATGGACTAGAGAATCAAGAGGGAAACCCACCTACTTTAAGATGGATATTGGTCAGCTGATGATATTAACAGGGTTTGTGACAGCAGGAGATTGACTCACCCACCCAGGAGGATCTTTTTTTAAGAGAACTTGCATGTTCCTATTAGCTGACTACTTGCACATCTTTCTTCCAAACCAAGTGATCCTCCCCACTGGCCTTCTAGCAATGAAGGCCTCACATTTCCTCTCCAGGGGCCAAGCAAGTACTTTTAGAGAAGGAAATGTGCTCACAACATGCAGCTTCTCACACCTTTCTGCTTCCACAGTAGGATCACAAAGAGACCAGCTAGATCACCATGAGTCATGAAATATGGTTCAGTCTCGTAACGGGAAGTAGGAGAGAAGGGTCTCCAAAGATCAGTGACAAATGTTATGGTGCTTTACCCTCTACAGCAGTAGAGCTGTAGAGCGATTAGGCATACTAGATAGTGAATTCCAGCTGCAAACTGCATCAGCTTAGACTTTTTAAGAAAGGAGATGGGAATGGTTACCATCAAGTGATGACTCCTAGTCTCTGTGGATCCTCATTTCTAAATGAAAGTCTACACTGTGTTTTGCAAGCAGGTGGTAATGTTCTCTCCCTGCACTGTGGGTGATCCAAAGTCCCGTGAATGCAAACACCAAAACATTAGCAAGCACTGCTAAGCAGCTGTGGACAGTCAGCATGCTGGCTTAGCATCGCACTGGGCTCATGTGGTCCCATTTGCTTGGACAGCTTCTGGTATGTTTGTCAGCACAATCAACTTGTCTTTAGTTTCTCCACTTCATCTCAGTGTTAGCCTACAGTGCTAGCCTTGGCAAAGCAAGCATATTCTCTCACCTTTCTCAGCCTTCACTTTGGACCATTTGGCTGTCATCTCTTGAAAAGAAAAGTGGGAGAGAGTGGGAGGTGAAATTTAAGATGGATAGCAAGCTGTTTGCAAGAGACCCCCCCACTTGTAATGCTCACTTCCTATGACATAAGCACTATAAC
>JANHGB010014959.1:0-51186 GCA_026283785.1 Coracopsis vasa | reverse complement strand
AAAGGTTTTAAGCAGACAGATTGGGAGTATGGAATATGAGTGCCATGCTATTTGTGAGATGTGGAAAAAGTAGGTCAGGAGTTCTCAGATTTTTTGAGGGAAGTTCGTAACAGCTAAAGATACACAGAAATGTCTTATAGAACTGCATTCATTGTCACTGATTTGCTTTAGACAAAGGGATGTAATCTCATTTATTGGAGTCATCAAAGAGGCATTAGCTGTTAACTAGCATGCAAAATACAGAAGCTTTAGCAGAAACCCTGAAATACTTGAAGGTGGTCCCAGTAATAGATTATTGTAAGGAGAATAATCAAGGCTTTCCTTTCTCTAGATCCTCCTTCAAACAGTAGTTGCATTGGGAAGCAGAATTGTAAGAGAAAGGGATACTAGCATCAAGAAATAATTGGAACACTGAATTATAATTAATATGTTACCATACGAGTTTGTGATACAGAGTAAGTTGTCATACTTTTTTAAATAACCTTTGGACTTTAAATATTAATTTCTTGAAGTGTTTGTCAGTGTACTTTCAGTTCTACAGCAGATATTTTCTTTTTATTAATTTCTGATGTTGTAATGCACTGTAACTATTTAAAGCTTTTCCATGTCCTGACGTATCCTAGCTGATCAGTCTGTAGCTGTATAAAGGAAACATTTGGTGGGCAAGGAGAATGTTTCAAAACTGTGGGATGAAATTACTCCATGGTGCTAGAGACTTACTATGCCATAACCAATTAATAATTATTCCTTTCTGATGTTGATAGGGTCTGATGAGAGTAGGGTGGGTATGATTCATTGTACTTTCTGAGGTTGCAGACAAACTATTGAAATATGAAGCATAATTCAATTGCTCAGCATTTGAGAGGTGTCTGTAAGAGCATATTCAGGGCCTTTTGCAGACTGATGGGGATAACAAACCAAGCATGTGGTACAAGTAACACCGAAAAGTTTGTGTAGTTGAAATTCATAGAAAGGCTAGTTCTACTGTTCCCCAAAAGAGAATTGTAAATATATTCATCTAGCTTTTGAAGGTAAACACATCGCAAAATGGAACCTCAGAGATCTCCGAGTTGGAAGGAAAATGCTTTTACTTTGAATCTTGTTTATTTGAGGATGCTATATTTTTTTCCAGGGCTGCAGATACCTGTGTTGCACGTGAATTGGAAGATCTATGATGATGACTTTCTCAAGGGAAAATTGGTGCATTTGCTCCAAGGAAAACAATTTAAGTAACATTATTTCTCCATGAACAGTGGCAACACAGGACAGTGGTATGTCTTCTCTCCATCTATTTTTTAGACCTGTTTGTAGTACTCTGCTGGGTGTATTTTGCTTGCCAAAGTATGTGTATTTTTATGAATCAGAAAAACTTAGATGGCTTTCATTCATTCATAAAAATAGAAGCTAACTGGCAGGAACACACCTGTATGATAAAGATTTTGGTCTGGAAAATTTAGATTTGGGTGGCGGTATGAGATTATCAGGAAGACAGAAGACTTTCAGTAAATCCAGGGGCATATCCAAAAAAAAGAGCGGATTTAGATACCTAAGTCTAAAACTGAAAATCCATAGTTAGTTGTCATCTAACCATGACGGTAAGAAGGGAAGATGTAGGCTTCTTATTTGTTGAATTAAAATTCCTTGTGTGCATAGAATTACACTTATGAGCTTTTTTCAGGACCATTCCAATCTTGACCATGCTGAGCAGGTGGGAAACTACACCAGATGCAGTCAGATGATGTCCATAAACAGTTGTTTTAGTGTATAATTTTGAGAAACTCAAGCAGTTGGCAGTCTGAGCATATGCCTCACATTGTAGCAGTAGACTCCTGTCAAAATGTGGCTATTGTCTTAATATCAGACTCCTAAAATAAGTCAATAGAAGAACAATTTAGCCATTTATAGAAAGACTACATATTTAAATATTTTTCCTTACTATCTTAAAATTTGGGCTCCATTCCTTCCTCTGGCTGATCAGGTTCAAATCTTCACTGTCCAAAATCTGTCTTATGCTGTTACATGCAAGGCTACGCTAGGTGGGAATAATGCTCTCCAGGCCTGCTGTTGAAACTCTGTCAAACTGAGATTCGAACTGTGTCTAAGAGAGAGAGATGCCATAAGTTTGTGGAGGGAGAACATGGCAAGAAAGTTCAAGGTTCTGATCCTCTATAGACAGTGGTACTGCTTCAGTTCCTGAGTTAGGAGGGTTGGAAATGTAGGTAGAGACCTGGTCTTAAGCGGTTCCCAAAATGCATTATAGGCAATTGCTTGTTGAATATAATAATTTTAGGTAACTCACAGCTCAGAGTTTCACTGGCTTCTTCTAGTATGCTTCATTTTCCCTGTGTACTACTTAAGGAACTTGGGAATTGAATAAGAGATTTTGATTTTGCCTCAAGAATCAGAAACCTAAAAGTTATATCATTTTGGCAGATAACTTTTAAACACTGAAATTTCTTCCTGCTTATGGTCTTGTTGCTGGTGGATGGCATCAAACTTAAAAATACCAGAATACCAGATACTTTTTGAGGATTATATTAGTTTTTCTTGGGTAGTGATGGAAGCTGTTGGAAAAGTACAACAAAGACCCCAGGATTTATATCCTGACCTGAATTTGTTTGAAGGCCGATCTTAGCATGATCACTGAAAAAAACTCCTGTTTTATTTTTACAAAACCTTACATGACATCCATAGCTTGATGGTGCTTGTAGGTCACATAAATTTCCAGAAAGTACTGTAGTACAATGTACCTTTACTATTTATCCATGAATTGGTTAGCCTGAAACTCCTTAGTACAGTTTTTCTTGGCTTATATTATCTGTGGCCTTTCCTAAGCAGAGATTATTAATAATATTGAATGTATCCCAACAGTATGCTAGCTTTGATATATTGATGAGTTCTTTCCGAGATCTTTTAGCATAGATATAGTGAGTTTATTTTACTTAATTTTATTATTATTATTTTATGGTGTTTTAATCCACAATGACAGTTCTCAGAGTATATTTTATTAACTTGATAGAATGTATGGTTTAGGGCTTTTGGAGCACTATATATGTATGGTATATTTTTGCATAGTGGCTACTTCTTTTTGTTGGCTCTAAAAATTGTGTATATCAATTCTGATCCTGCACTCATTTGCTGTTTGTTACCTATCTGCAAGGGAAGGGGAGAGGGAATGTTGTCACTTGTTTGTGGACATGACTTGAGTAAATGCCATAACATCTTAGAGAAATATTTTTAAGACCTAAATATTGTATTATTTACTATTTTTACAATCAGCTCTGATTAGCTAATACCCTTTCCTGTTTCCATCTGTAAAAGGGACTTAGAAGTAATAATTAGTAAAGAAAGGTTTAATAGTAGGGAAAACAAGATCAGAAGCAGCTTCCACAAATAGGAGATGGTTTTTCCTCCTTCACTTTTAAAGAATTTTCCAAGGAGATTGCTTTCATTAGGCAGGAATCATCCTGCATGAAGAAATATTGGCTAAGAAATGAAGAGACAAGGAAAATTAAACGTGCAACCTGTAAGTCACTGAAATCCTTAAAAGCAGCCTGTTAACCCCTGCCCTACCACATACTTATACACACACATGCATACCGTGGCTTCTACAAACTATTCTTACTGACTCAGACTTACCTGGGAAGCTGTGGCTTGTGAGAAACAGCCAGCAAACAGAAGGCAAGAATTCAGTGCTACAAAACCCGTGTTTTACCTGGCTTTACTGGAGAAGATAAATCCATTTGAAAGTATTCAAGTTGCTAAAAATCTCTCCTGTGAAACTTCCGTGAAGACTACTACAATGCTATAAAAATATTGTAGCGTTTTAAGAGAGAAAAGCTTCTTCTAGAGTGTACAAGAAAGGGCATTTGCTTGGTTTGGCAGTATGATTTCTAGACAAACAGTCACTGAATATCAGACTATTAATATCAGAATTTTGCTTTAAACAGTTTAAATGACTGCTTCAAATCAGGTCACAAGAAAAACTATAGTTCCACACAGGGGCCTTCAGCCACTACGTTATGCTGAGCCATTTGAAAGGTTGTTTGTTAAATGCAGCAAACTTGTATTGTCTGTAAGGAGAGTTTATTTAGTTTCAAGTAGTAATGCAAGGATACAGTACTTCCCTCTGCAGTTTCAGACTTGGCAGTATGGCTATCGTTGCTGACAGCTTGACATGATGTTAGTTATTTTAAGTGTCAGATAAGAGTGGCTGATGCCATGGTATTGCAGTGCTCACATTTGTTGGAAAATTAGGTGGTGATTTTTTAAAAAAGGCCCAAGCCCCCCCCCAAACAACCCAGCTGCTTAAGTCTCTGACTGCCTGGGTTTTTTTCTGTGCTGGCTGTATAATTCGAGTGAGCAGTAGTGAACATGCCTGAGGTGTTAAGAGAATGATGCATTTTCCGTAGGCATGAAGACTCTTAAATAAAACAGGAACACCTTCCTGTCATTTGTTGTCTTCCATAAAGCTTTTTTAAAAGGAAATGGAAGCCAATTAGCCCGGAAGTTTAACCTCTTTTAGCTTAGCTTCTTTTATGGGAGCTTTTTAACCTTTTAAATAAATCATTTTCTTTCTTTTTTCCCCTCCCCTTTGAATCAGCTACTAGCATTTCTCATGCTGAGCCCAAGGAGCAGGCTGCTTAAATTCAAGAATGATTTTGAGGGGATAAAGTGTACAAGATTTTGAATTCTTGCCATAAGTCCCTGGCAGACATCCAGGAAATCTCAGAGGAATAGGGCTAATGAAGGGAGGGTAAAGGATATCTGGAGAGTGTGGCTGGTAATGCAGTATTCATTTAATTGGGAGCAGGTATCGGTGCAAACTTCTCCATTTTAATTGGAAAGAGAAGGAAGATGTTAAGGAAGATGGAGAAAAATAAGAATGCATAAAGTTTTCAAGCTGAGGAGCCAAAGGCAGGCCTGTATATGGCAGAGAAAGAACTCAATTTAGGGCAATTTGCTCTGCAAGCTGGGCTGCAATCTCCCCTGGGGATAGGGATGAGGAAGAAAATGAAACCAAAAGAGAACTTGATAAAATCACCTAGCACAGACAATCTCAGTAGAATAGGTTTTACTGTGTTAAATCTGCCCCAATCAATGTGATTCTTTTCATATAAGTTACAAATAAAAAGCCACAAGATTACAATAAAAATCGAGGATGTACTGCTGCTGATGTAGCACATGGGAGTCTTAAGGACTTGTTGTGGAATACAGGTTTTTTGCAACCCTCATGTTTGGCTTTTTCTTTTTACCTAGCTAGGAGAGAAACCCCCTCATCTCTGCCTCCTCCCTAACCTTTTATTATCTTTAAAGTAAGGTTAGTGGTAATGTGTGAACCTTACAGAGCTTAATTTTCAATGCACTGCAAAGCTGCACGTGCCTTAGAACTGACAGTTGCTAAACCTGAGGCTTTTTCAGATACTCTTTTTTGCCTTTATACATGACAGAAGTTAAAAAAAGGAAAAGACACTTCCCACCTCTTTCCACCCATTCCTACATCTGGGCGTATATGAAAATGAGAGTAAGTGCCTACATTTTCATGATTCATAGGAAAGGCTTTATTTTGTTGTTTTCTAGTGTACACACACAGTGCCTTTATCAGTACAGATGTTGAAAGAGTTGATGTAGCAAGTGCTGAATAGCTGTTTGTTCTACATCTGAGGACAGGCCTGAGTCCTTTTGTCCTCAGTAGTGGGTTGACCTAAGTATTTTGTGCTTAAGGACCTCCTTGGAAATGGTGCTGGCATGAGCACTGAGTGTCCAAAGTGGACAGCTGCTCTTTTGTCTGCACTGTCACATGGCTGAGCTAGATGGAGTAGTTCCTACAGGTTCATTAGTTGCAGGGGGAGGTTTGTACCAGAAGAGAGATAACATGAGGTACACAGCTCTGATCCTTTGGAGGAAAGAGCAGGAGTTTGGCTTAGAAAAATGCAGGACTACGCAACAACATGGTGGTGACTTGCTTTATTTGCTTTTTTTGATACTTTGCAAGTATCAGCTGAGATGTGTAGCTGAAATTAAGTGTTTTTCCTTGTACTGCCGCAGCACTAATTTTCTCTAATAAACTCTCTTATTGATGATTGTCTGCACTGGCATAGGGAAAGGCATGAACAAGGAACTAAATAGAAATAGCACCGCTATCTGAAACATGCACAGTCCATGGAATATGCAGGTCTTTCTGGTTTTAGTTTTATTTCCTAAGGATGCTTTCCATTAGCCTGCTGTTAATAGTGGGCTAATAGAATTATAATATTATAATAATATCCAGCCATTGGATATTTTGATTGAGGATTGGAAACCTTGAGAGCTGGAGCTTTCTACAAGTTTTGCAAAACCGGATGGCTGAGTAGAGAAAAGAGATTCAACCTGAATGTCTTGGTTCAGATGGTTACAGCTCACTCTTACTCTTTGAGGCAATGGCTGGCATGAGCCACTCAGCAGAAAGCAACCACTAAACAGGCTGTAGCTTGATGGACAGCAGGGCTTGAAAAAGAAGAGGAGCTGATAGCAAGGAGATGGCACCGGGCATGAAAAGACTGGCTGGAAACTGCCCTCTGCCTCAAGGACAGAGATGGTAAGGAGACACTAGACAGTCCTGTGTAGCTCATGGAGCTTTGTCATTGCTGCCACTGTGAAACCTCGTAGACAACATGCTTAGCTGTGCTTGCCTAGAGCTGCCTTACACACTGATTTCCAAAGCCGTCATATGCCAAGCTATGTTTCTGTATCTGTATGAATATGTGCATGCATTTTTGAGCTGTGTCCGAATGGGATAAGGAGATTTGGGCACAAGAATGAAGAATGACAATGGAATTAAGGGGATTTTCAAGAGAAGAGATAAAGCGGGTTTGTATCTACTATATGTATATGGTTATGAAAGCTTAAAAGATCAAATGGAAACAAAGCATTTGTATCCCTTGTGTATGAATTTCATACAGGTCCTTCCAACTGCACACAGAGAACTGAGGTGTATAAATTTATATTATGGCACACATAAACTAGTATATTTCAGTACTAAAAAGGCTATATTCTAACCAAGCTTAAAGTTCTTGTTGAAATGTGTGTACAAAAGTACATATGTGTGTCAATAGTCTGTGTGTGTATATTAATTTTATATAAATAAATCTTATATTGCATTGAGTATTCAAATATTATTTCCTTTCCTTTAAAAGAAAATCTAAATTTTCATGCAATATGATCACTCTAACTTTTATATAGGACTTTCAGCTCTTGCATTATACTGTGACATTTGCTGGGATATTTCAGGGAACTAATACATCATATGTAGCAAAAAAGATTATTTAAAGCTACGTTAGAAAGATGGGAGGGAAGTCCTGTTCGAGATGGTAGAAGTAGCAGTGGAAGGAATTTTATTCCTTTCTGATTGTATTACTTAGAAATTCACAATTAATCTGTGATAGGCTAGGTTCTGATTTTGTGTAAATGACTGCAGCTCTGTCAGAGGTAGTTACATTGATGTGATCTGACATGCTGTCTTTTCTTTTTTAAACACAGCACTTAATGAAAAGACTGGAGCTAAATTCTTGTCTTAGAGGCAGCAAAGAAACTTTACTCAAGTCTCATTTCACTGGTGTAAGTGAAAGGAAAATTTGACCCAAGCCTTACTAAGTAGTAATTATGGAAAATAATTTTGACATAAGCTAAAAGATAGTTATATAGCTGCATTTCCTAACATATGTGGAAGGTTTTAAAACCAACTGGAATTTATTGAGAGGCAAATTCCGAAATTCCATCCATAACTTTCTTTTACATTAACAGACTATGTAGTTCACTAGCTGAAAACTTCCACCACAGATACTAAAACGAGTGAAAACTTTTGTATCTGCAAAGTACCTGTGTAACACCTTTCAGTTCTGTGAACCCACAAGTGACTTTGAAGATGAATCTTGTGGCTGTTCGGTTTTGAAAAGGGATCTTGGTGGAAACAATAACATTTTTTTAAATTCAGATCTCACTCTTTTTGCCTTGTTTTGCTTTGCACATATGCAGTTTAGTTTAACAGCACAAAATATTACCCATAATTACAGAAAGACCTTCCTGTGCTCTTTTCGATTATATTGACATCTTCTCAGCTTTAGAATATCCCTCTAATTTGTTGCACTATTTATTGACTGTTGTCTCCTTCAAAATGAGGGAATATAAGGGCTTCCTTCTTTGGACAGTATGCATTCTTTCTGATCTCTGAAGTCAGTTTCTGAATCAATAGGAACTGTCTCCCACTGAGTGTAAGGTGCTCTATCAACTCACATATCATTCCTGTTGTTGATATGGATGATACCATTTTTATCTTGACACTACTGCTATTCAGAATATGATTTGCTAGCCATATTTAGAGGTCTATACAAATTTGCTTTTTATATAACTGTACATATGATTGCAACCGCATTCAAATTATTACTGTTCTTGTGGGTGATTTTCCTTATGTATCTTCCTGTTGTGGGTGTGAATGAGCCTCTTTGCTTTAGCATTACCCATCTGTGCATCTATGCCCATGCCTGTGCAGTGGACAGAACACATGGTAAAAGGCGGAACATGGTAAATGCAGCTTGGGTTTAAACGATGTCCTGCTCTTTCTTGGCCTTGCATTTATCCTGTAAAGCTTTTTCTGTATTGTTTTGAATCTTCTTTCTTTTTTTTTTTTTTAACTTTTTATCGCTTTCATGGTTTCCTTGATGGATTTCTCAAACTGCCTCATAAAAGGTAGGAAGTTATACCTTTATCAAATGGTCGTAGTAGAAGTCTTTATTGTCTCAGAGAGAAGCTTATCTTTGGAAAATGCTTAGGGATCTGAATCCCATTATGAAAGGCAGAAGAGGTAAATCTGTTAGATCTGTCTCAGATGTGAGTGGCTTTGAGCATTTGGGTGGTGGCCAAGCCTGCCTTTTCTTCCAGCCACAAAAAAGGGTGTCTTACAGCTCAGTGACTAGGGTAAGAGATCAAGCCCCTGTGCACAGCCTTGCAAAGGCAGTTTCTCTAATGTCATCTTATTCTCTGCATTCTTTGAACTTTCATCCTCAAGGGTATGAGCAGTACAGAGAGTCTCGTGAAACCTACCTTTGAATTTCCTTCTAGCTGTGATACAATCTGATGAGAAGGCAGAGGACAAGGAAAGCTTGGGCCTATTACTTCACCAAATAAATGTCTATTTCCTTTGAATTTTAAAAACATAGCTTGCTTTTTTTTTTTTTTTAAAAAAAAAGATGGTCTTCTAGAATATCATATGCTTTATATCAGGAACTGCTTATGTTGCATGAAGCCATAGACATTTCTTCTGATTTGCCACCAATTTTACCTGAGCTTTCAGTCACAGCTGGCTGTGGGAAGTTACTCTGACAGCTTTGCCTACACCTTTATTATTTCTGTTAAGATGTGTAAGTCTACATTTCACCTCTCTCCTGGAGTCCTATTAGGTAGTTTTCCTTTTTTTGTCTCCTAGAAATTTGTGCCTTCAGCTACTTAGGCAACTCACTAGCTGCTGGCAAATGAGTTATTAGAAGTCATACAGATTGCAATTTTCCTTTGGTTGGTATCAACATGAGTAGCACAGCCTGCTGTTCTTACTCCTTCATAATTTTGATCTGACACTTCAGGCTGGATACTTATCCATATACATTCAGGTCACAAAGCAGCCAGTCTCCTAAAGACACCTGTCATGTGACATCTTCAATTGCTCTTTCTTTGCAGAATAAAACTCAGCAGATCCCTCCAAATCTTGATCCAGGCTTCAAGGTTCTTTTTGGCTTGTCAGATTCTATTCGTGCTCCTACTCTTAAATGCCTCGACAGAAATTAAGTACAGTCATTGACAGCTTCAGTACAAATGAAATGCTACAGCTCTAGCTTCTATTCATTTGGTGCCTTCCAATCAGTACCTTTGAAGGTGAGCCAGAAGCTGTGACTCTTTTCTTTACTGATTCAGTCCTTTCTGTCCAAGTGTGGGAGTTACTTAGCAAAGCAATGAGACATTGTCAGGATTCTGGATGCTGTGTGCCCTGAAGTTTTGTAATTGATGACTTCTCACCATCTTAGCGAAGGAAATGTTATACTCTCTCATAAGTATCTGTTGCAGCAAGTGGTGGCTTCTCTTTTGATTTTGAGGTGTAGAGAGACACCTCCATGTTTTGGGAGGAAAAAGTTTTTATGACAGCTACAAAACCACCACCAACAACAACAGCAAACGAATAGAATATCCTCTGGGTCTTGTGAGAGCTGAAAGTCTTAATTTGCTTATCTGCCTGTATTGTATCAGGAATAGTGAGTCTGCAGAAATGGTTTAAGTGGCACTAAGTTATCTTATCGTTGTTTCATCTGCTAGAAGATCCACTTGAATGGCTTAAACCATTTCAACCAATTGAATCATGAGTGGGAAATTCAGAACCACATTTCTGAAGTGATTTTCTGTCATACTGAGTGACTCAGTTCCTGCAGTCCAGGGGGAAAAAAGTGCAGAAGACCTTGAGAAAAGTTACTTTCCAAAGACAACCTATTTCTGGGTCTCTACTCTGAAAGAGTCTTATTAGGTAACTTTTTGTACCAGGGCCTGAGATTGTCAGAGCCAAGATAAAAACACTTGCTGTGGTTTAGTCAAGCTCTCAAAGATTACCTGAACTGCGTTATTTATTTGGTTATTTATACAGCTGTTACATAGACTTCTGTCTGTGACTTTTGGTTTGGACAGTTGCCCATTCCTATTTTTCCATTTGTCTCTGGGTCTTCCTCTGATGATCTGTGAGAGTTACAAGATGCTGCAATGCAGCAGTAGGAATGTGCAGACTAACAATACTTTGCTGAAAAAGGGAATTGTGCATAACGATAACTGGATATTCTTTGAGATATACTGCCCCAAGATGCATCAAAACCTACTCTCCTTGCCGACTTCATTGGAGTCCTGCTATTATTTTAATGGAAAGAAACAGAGATATCCTACTCCTTTATTTTTCCTGTACTACGCATGGGAGTGGAGAGCAGGTGTGCTTATATGGTAATGCTCAGACTTAAAAATTAGGTATATGTACTTTCAGCCACATATGCATACAGACAACATATGTTTCAAACTACCACTTACTGTTAAATAAGTTGTCTAAACCTTATTTGCATAAATGATAAGCTGTTAGCTCTTAGGCTTACCCTGCTTTCAGAAGGTTTCTCCAAACCAAAGGGACTTCTGGAGTCATAATCCATTCTTCTGCTCTTAGAAACAACTGAAATATTTAATCCTTTCTAGGATTTAAAAAGAATGTTCTTACTGAGAAACTGCTGTCAGAACTTTATTCCACATGAGATTTTTTTCCCCAGATTTTGACTTGACCTGATTCATGGCCAGTGTATTTTCCTTTGCTCTTGTACCTTTATCTTGGGTGCTTTTTTGTCTTTCTACATATATTCCTTCCTAATGAGACCAATTATGGACCTTTAGACTCCAATGTGCTACTTAAAAGAGAGTTAGTCTTGTAGATCTATCTTATAAGATCCATGCTATACAGGTCAAGCTAGTAGCTGTTCTCAGCAACTCTGTTATTAGACCCATCTTGCTTAAATATACATGATTAGAACTGAATGATGTATTCTTGAACATGGTCCAGTTAACTCACCAGTGCCTTTAGGATATTGGGGTTGTGGGGTTTTTTGTTTGTTTTCAGGTTTTTGGTTTTTTTTTGTTTTTTTTTTTTTCCCTAGCCATGTTGTACTGCTGCTCATTGTTAAATTAATTGTTCAAAAGATGACAATGTATTTTTCTTCCTATGTTGTTACCATCTGATGAGCTCCAAATTTAATGCAAAAAATCTTGTTAATCTGTTAGTGATTGACCTTGCACTCTGAACAGTTAAATGTCACCCCATTTCCATTATTACAATCCTAGAGATCTTCTATTTTTTCTTGCATGATATTATAACTCTTTGTATTGAAAAATGCCTCCCAACATTGTCATCTGCATATTTCATCAAGCAGTTCTGATTTTTTTTCTGATTAAACAAGAAGGGCCTCAGGAATGAGCCATGAAAAATTTTAGCAGTAGCCTCCCAGACAAGGAATAAATCTATAACTATAACCTGTTTCTGTCTTCTGTCATGTATAACTAGTTAATTTCCCTCTGTACAGCTTCTATCTTCTCCAGCTTCACCGGTAATTTGCTGTGGCACTCTGCCAGTTCCTTCACTAGTCCATCTGAGAGAGAACTACTCTCTTTTTCAACAGGAAAATCAGATATCTTAACAAAGATTACTGTTGATTTAAGACTGCATTAGCTTCCCTTGGTACCTGGCTATATCTTATTCTATATTCCATTTTCAAAATTTCTTCTAATCCTTGTGTCCTTGTGTACTATGGAGGCCTACTTATTAAACATGGGGGTGGGAGAGTGAGGAGGGGAGGAAATAATCCCAGCTATGACTCAGGTACTTCCAGGCCTCTTAGATACCTTACAAGGCAAGTATACCGAGTTCTTAGGAACTGAAGATCCCAACTACATAAACTTCACTGTAAAGTCTAAGTCAGAAGCCTAGTCAACCAAGATGCCTTTTAGGCAATGGAGAGAAATAGATGGCTCCAGATTATTATTTCAATCTTTAAGCAGTAATGATTAAAGCTCCATGAAGACAAGAGCCTGGTGTATTAAATTTTGTATAAGATTGCTCTTATGAGATTTTTTCAGTGGTCTTCTCAAGAGTGATTTTCCAGCATAAACTCAGTTTCAGATATTTCAGTTCCAGATGCTTCTTGTAGTCTCTGGAATGTCCTATGGCATTTTACCTTCCTACCACACCTGTAAGGCACCTACCAATAATCAATCAGGCATTTCAGATCCTTTTGACTTCTAATGTTAGCAACAGATGATGCAAGGCCCTTTCCTGTAAATGATTGGAAGGGACTCGTATTCTGTATGCTTTTTTTTTCTTTCTTTTTCTTTTCCTTTTTTTTTTTTTTTTGTAAAAGAAACTTCCAATTTATAAAATTTTTCATTTTCAGGGTTTTTTTTGAACTTGGTATTACCAAGAGAGATGTCCATAGAATTGTGTTATTGCTTTTTCCCCCATATATATTCTCAAAATACTATTTTTAGGGAAGTATTTCTTTGTGCTGTCCACAAAATCATAATATTTTGAATCAAATTTAAATGTCATTATAACCACATTTAATAGTGATATCATAAGCAATAATAGTTTAACATAGTTTTCCCTATGTTTCAGTTAATTTTAAAAATAATTGTACAACTTTCAGATCACTTTTAGACTGAGAAAAGTCTGTTTCCTACTTTAAAGGTGAAAATAATTTCTGATTAAATCTCTGATTAATCTCTGCATTTTAATGAAGTTTCTTCAAAATTATTCCAAGTATGGGATATAAAAGCATGCCATTTTATCAATGCTAATACATTTTACTCTAATGAAAATTTCAATTCAGCTTTTTTAGGGCCTCTTTAGTGCTGAAGCTTTCCAGCAAGCCAGTTTATTATAACCACAAAGCAAATTCCGAATTGAGAAGCAAATATTCACCCGAATTGGGAAAAAATTTTCCATATACCCTGGGATTTAGGCAAAACTTACAAAAATGATGTATCAACCATTTTAATTTAGTAAGATTTTCCTGTAAGAGACTTTTCCATGCCCAGATGTTGGCTGATATTAAGCCCAGAACTTTAGCAGGCTCTTCACAAGGTTACACTTGAAGAGAATTCTTAAAAAAGATATTAGCAGCAGTAAGTACTCACTTGAAGAAGTGAAATAGATTATGCATAAATTGTTCAGAATCTTGTAACTTTTCCAAGGTGAGAGAGGAGGGAAGATGTTTGCTTCTTAGTAATAGGACTAAGTTGCTGTGCAAGAATCCAGGCAGAGACTCAACCTTTGTTTCTCAGAAGATTTCTCTCGTCCGTGCTTGTGACAGTTTGGTTGGTGAAGGAAAGGTGTGTGGGTTTTCTTTTTCTTTTTTTTTAAGTTTTTAAATATGGAAATCTCAGAATCGAATTCACTGCCTTGGCAAGCACACACTCTGAAGCATGCTAGCATTCGAAATGCAGTATCGCTTGTAGTTCTTCAAACTGAGGAGCAGGCAATACTGCCCAATTCAAACGTTACCAGAGCACAGTGGTAGGATCAAGAGACAGGAAAGGAATTGAAGTGTAGTGAGGGAAGAAGGCTGAAGGAAAAGGGGAGACAGCATCGAGGTGAGGGACTGTGAAGGTGTAAACTGGAATTGTTGCCCTCACGGAAAATGAGATGAGTACCAGTAACACATAATTAAAGTATTCCGTGTCTGGAAGAGGTCAAGAACAGAAAATGGTCTGTGGTGGTGTGTGGTGGTGCCGATGTAAAATGGAAGAAATTTTAGAAGGGGAAAAACATAATTTAGTCTCCATAAATTCTGATAGATAATGGCTGAACATGTTAGGCACAGATATATAGTTGTGGTCTTTTCATTACTATGTTGTCATCCTGAGAATCCAATAACTCAGTGCATTTGTTTGACAAAAGTTACACTGAATTTTGTGTCAGTCTTTCTCTGGTTTAAAATATAGCAGGATGAAATCAGTTTTTTGTGGCATATGTATGTGCAGCAGTTTAAGAGGCTACTCTCCTAAATGTTCATCTCTGTCTTCTATCTCCTTTCCCTCTTTATTCCCTTACCTCCACTTTTTTCCCTTCATCCCTTCAATGTAGCACTGTGTTAATGAATTGCTACATGGTTACCATCTGGTTTGGTGTAAAATCTGCTGGTTTATGTTAAACTGCTTCTCAAGATGACTGTGTAATGGTGTCTGTACTTATACACATGGAACAGTCCAACAGGCATGGTGAAACACCAGCTGATCTTAGCCCAGTTTTCAGATGATTTGCTTTGGATATGGGCATCCTAGTTTTGAGCAAGTGATTCTGACGCTGTCCCACTTCCATGTAAATTCTTGGCCTGCTCACAGCTTAGCTGTCCTGAGTGAAAGAATCCTGTCTTTTCTGGAAAATCCATGAAGGTCATTTCATAACCAGAGACTGAGGCACCTGCTGATGTATGAACAGGTCATCAAAAGAAGGCAGTGTTAATCCGCAGCCATTTCCAACTTCCAGCCTTGTGCTTTTATCATTAGACATTTTTTGCCTGACAATTATGGCTTAGTTTTGACCTTGGGTCATTGACATCAGTAGAAGATAGATGTCAGTATCTTAAGGCAAAATCAAGCCTTGATGGCTGTTCACCGTTTTTCATCATTCTGTGGTCAGTTATATGAATCATACTGAGAAAAAAACGTTTTCCCTGTTCACTGAGAAGAGTATGGGATACATGAAAAGATGGATTTTAAGACTGGTTGAAGCATTATAAGGATCTAAAATTTCAAAGCCAAGGGGAACACTTCTGTTTATTAAATATTTTTCACTTAACAAATGGAATCAGTAAAAATTTGCTGATGTACTCTGCCATAATTGCTTAAATATGTTTCTGGGAAAAGATCTTTTGTCTCATTCAGACTGTAGTAAAACCATCCTGCTGTCACTTGAGAGTGTTGCTAAAGTTCTACAACTCTGAAGTCCTCTTTCCCTTGGAAGAAATATGGAAGAAACATGTCATGACAGCTATAGTTTATGACTATGGTATTGATTTAGCATATTTAAGATATAGAATACAGGATCATGTTAATAAATTACACAAAAGAAGAAAACAAGATATTGTCAGGTCAGTAAAGTGTATGCAGTAAGAATGATGACTGAAAGAAACCCCCCCAAACAAATCAGTCCTTGCCCATGCCTCCCTAGTAATCCTTGATAATATTTTAATGGAAAAGGGCTAAGTTCAAGGTATGTTTGGGATAGTGTTAGAGACATTGTTGAAGCCAAGACAGCACAGTAGGATAATACATACCTGGGAAATTGTTTATTCTTTTAAAAATTGTGGTTTATGCTTTGGTACTGTGAAACCTCAGAAAGGAGATGCATAACTCACACTTCCTTATACAGCTCCACAAATAGGCACTGTATCTTTCGTTGCAAATCCTCAGCTCTATTCCCTTGGGACAAGCAACTGCCTTGTGGCAAACAGTTCAGAGAAACAGCACCAAAGAACCGAATGTGGTAATTGCTCCAAACTCATTGTTACCCGCTTGATTTCATATAGTCATGGCCAAATCTTCCATCTGTCTCTGCCCTCCAACAATGATTTCAGGATACTTGGAGCTGAAACCAAACTGTGGGTTTTTCTTTTATTCTTATATTCTTTTATTTTGTTTTTGGTGGGGGTTTTTTGGTGGTTCCTTTTTTTTTTTTTTTTTGTGTCTGGGCTCTCACCCTCACAGACCTTGATTAAATAACAGGTTTTTGTTTTCATTGTCTTACCTTCTTTTCCCATGCAGTTCTTGACAGCCTTCCCTCTCAGCTGAATACTGTTATCACTTCTTTATTCTAATCCTCTCCCTAGCTGCCTATATTATCACCCCTCTGTTTCAGAACTTGGATACTTACCTTTTAATCCATTAATTGGCTTTTTACCCTCAGATTTCTTTGCCTACTCTAAGTGCAACCTGACTCTCCCAGCCACCACGTACCCTGACTGTTCTCTGCCCATCCCTCCCTTGCACCTCCCGGCTCTCCCTACATTTTGGTGCTAGTTTCTCCTCTTTCCAGATAATCTTGTGCTTTATTTCTTTTCAAAAAGGAGGGCTCTCCAGCTCAATATCGCTTTCAGTGTTGCTTCTGTTTCCGCCCTGTATTTACGTATCTCCTTTCTTCATTGCTTCTTAACAAGGGTAGATGTATAGAGAAGGAATAATCTCTGCAGTAGATACCTATGTTGCTCCCAGAATAGGTCCATTTCCTTATCGGTGTTTGAAAGTGTTGGGCAACTTACTAAACTATGGGTTGTCACACAGCAAACGTATTCACTTAAACGAGATTATCTTTTGATTGAGTTAGGTTTCTGTTGTTGTTTGCATGCAGTGGAAGTGTATCTTTCTTAGCTTTTTTTTTTTTTTCTTTTATCGTGTACTCTTTGTGTGTAAAATCTGTTTGTATTAAAAGGAAATACTTTATCTGGTGCCACTGTTTAGTCAAGAATAATATTGCTATATTTTAAGAAACACTGCCTACTGTGATTTTTTTTTCTTAGTCAACATTTGAAATTATAGGCTACACTGCAAAGAGGCATGCTAGCCTTTTTGTTTTATTACCTCTGATGTTGTCTTTATATAGTATGTATGAATAAACACATTTGATATTTAGCAAAATAGGGAAAATTATCCTGGTGCTAATGTACACAGAGCTATTACACCCAGTCATGGTTAATAGCACTAAATGGATTTAGAGTGAGGAGTCTAGACTGCAATCCTGTCAGCATCTGCCCCTTCCTCAGTAATTTATTTGGGTTTTGCACCTGCAGATGCTGAACTGGAGCTGAATTCATACAGATTTTTTTATTTGGATAGCAGACACTGAAATAGTAACATTTAAGAAGAGCACTAAATAAAAGTGACTGTGGTACCATTAACTTTCCTTCCTTTGTTGTCAAAATTAAAACAATAGAATCCTGATTATCCAGGCTCTTCCCATGAGGATCTCCTTCTCTAATTAACTCCCTAATCTATTGGCACCCTGATTATTAGACATATCTTGTGCTGTCTGGTGCATTTCAAATGGTTGGAAAGCTTTCATAAAATATTTTGGTTAAGCTCATTCATTGGCACAGTCTATCTATCTTTAACATTCCATGCAAACATAGTGAGGATCCTTTCCTTTGTATGATGTGATCTCCATGCTCTGAAGCATTTCTGAGAAGGTAGTAGATATGCAAAGGCTGTGAGAACAGCAGAACTGCAAAGGTAATCATACAGAGGTAAGTAAAAGTCTCCCCTTTGCCTACGTTTCTGTTGCTACGCCCCATGCATGTGACAAGTCACAGATGAAAATCACCTTCTTCTCCAGTTTTAATGATATGCATATGTACCTACAGGCATCTCCAAAGGTGAAAGGTTGTAACCCATTGTACCGTGCGGCCATGGCAATGGGAATTTGGTTACAACTTGCAGAACAAAAAGGTTTTCCTTCGGAGGCTTGTATTCAGGCTTATTTGTATGTGAAAGAAATGTCTGTCTCAAATTGTTAAATCTCTAATAAAAGAAAAATAAATTAAGTTTAATAATTTACTAATTATTAAATAATTACTATTAATAATAATAATAATTTCTCCAAATTGCCCCTCATAATAGTTTCTCTAAAACCAGAAGACACCCAGCTCAGGGAATCAAACCAGCATACTCTGGCAGATCTTTTCATTATTTTCACTTGCAACAGCTGCAGTCCTGTAGGAAACAGACAATGGAAAACGGTTTAAAAGCCTTCTCATAAAAAATCCTGCACCTAAGTCTTGGCTGCATACATTTTTAGTCTTGAAGATACCCCATTCCTCATTTGAGTAATGTTTTAATTTTGTTAAATGATTGGGCCCTTTTTTTTTTTTTTTCAGACGTTGTTGGTATTGGACTATTCACTACTTTGTTTCATTCTACGGAGTATCAGCATTTTCAATTCTTTCATAAGAGGATGCTTTTTAGTTGTACCAATTGAAGTCTGTTGGTATATTAGCTTGTAAAGATCTATGATGTGCCTCTTGTCCTACACATAGAAAAGTGCATTGGTGTGGTAGCTTTCAGGCAATTGCACAACAGCAAGTAGATTCTTTCCAACATGTTCAGCCTGGATCTGTCGTTCATGCGTGTGTGCAATTCACCAGTGGATGTAGTGGCCTTTTTGTGGTCAATGAAGTCTGTATTTTGTATGCCTGGACCCTTGCATTAGTTCTGCTCATGTGTGAAGATAAAGGGATGGAATGCATTTTTATATGTCTCCCTCCAGAATCTTCCTCCAATATTGATAGGTACGTATATATTTTTAACATCAGAAGGCAAAACACCCTAAAATCTATGTACCAGACATGTAGTGCACAGAAGCCAGAAAATCGGAAGAGGATAAGAGAGATAGTAGAAATAAATACATACAGCAGGAAAACTTTCTTCACTACATGCAATATTTTAATTCAATTCATAATAACCTTAAATTACCATTGGGGAGGCTATAAAGCTTTGTAAAGACAAAAGTGTTTTTCATGGAACGAATCATGATCATCTTTGAAATATATAACCTTTCACCTCCAATCTCTGGCTACTACCTGTAACAGCTTGTATAATTCAAGACTAATTTTTAACTTAGTTTGCCAGAATGCTATTTATTTCTTGTCCATTCTTTCCTTTCTTTTGTAAGTATTTCTGAATTTCAGGGGCTTCTCATAAAATACTGTAATGGCAACGCTAAGGGGATTTTTTTTAAAGCTGCTTCAAAAATCTAGATGTTTAATATGCAGCTGCTCTTTAAAGGGGCAAAAGGTTTCTTTCTGTCAATTATTTCAGCTTCTATATTAAAAATCTTTTTTTTCCCCTCAACTGTCAATATTTAAGGAAGTGCCCTTTCATGTATTCTATAATCCTGTTAAAAACAGTAGGTATGTTCTGCATTTGTGGTTAGACATACAGCATGGTGCAAAACACTCCAGGTTTGTTTGCAGATTTGCTCTAATGAAGAAGGCTCAAGATATGTAAGAAGACAGCCCCTCTGATACAGTTAATCAGTATCCACACAAGTTGATCCCTTGAATGCATAACATGATTCATAAGAAATTGCTTAGTACATAAGAAATTAAGATTGAATAGTATTTGCTGATGTCTTGTTTTTCAGCTAAGAAAGCTAACGCTTTTAAGTATAAAGAGTAAGAGGTCCTCACTTATCTGCAAAATAGGATAGTTTCAAAGAGAGCTGTATTGGGGAAAAGAAGTGAAATCCAAATACTGAGTAGAAAGGGTTCTTTCATTCAGTTGAACATCATAGGAGTATGGTACCATGCCTAAATTGTAAAAATATTTTGATTTCACAATGTGTTTAATAGGTCACACTTTTATAATCACAGCTTAGAGTTAATTAGTATGTCTAGTCTCAAAACAGGTCTATGGTAGTAAGTGTCTCACTAAATCATTGTCTTCACTGTGTCTAAACTGTCAGGGTGGGGATTTATAGAGGTGCCCAATCAATATATAAACACAAATCCTGTTAAAACTCTTCATGGCACTGCTGAACAGTTATGTGCTTTAGAAATCAGTTGTTCTTCGATCCAGGTCCTATTTCATTTTGCATAGGAATAGTTGGTGAAGGAAAGGAAAGAAAGGAGACCACGTCCTCAAGCATTCTTGCACGACAGTAGGTCAGGATAGCTAGCTAATGGGAATGAAAGATGCTCAGACCTGCAGTGAACAGCACAGGCAAATCCTTTTTCACGGATAGTGGGTGTTTATTGCACAAGATGCGCTGTCTTTAGTGCCTGTCCTGACAGGGTGGTGTGGTAAGCACGTTCAGCCAGAAATGATTGCTTTGCTCCGTCATTGTAGCAAATTCCTAAAGCAGAAATTATCATGACAAAATTGGGGGGAATGTGTGTGGATGTTTATAAATTTGGTTTTCTGAAGGAATTAAATTTGGGAAAGGAAGAGTTAAATAAGTTACTGCTTTTGTAAAATACATACCAGGCACTTTCTGTCTTTTAAGTCTTCACAGCTCTCTTACAACAGGTTCTCTTCATGTCTAGAAAATGCAAATCTCTGGGCTCCTAAGAGCAACTGAATAGGGATATGTATTTCATCTTAAAACAAAGAGCAAAGGGAAAAAAAAAAAAAAAAAAGAAAAGTTATTCAAAGGATTTTGGAAACAGGTGTTCTAAATCAACATTAATTGGATTTCAGTTAATTATTCCTTATACTTTAGGGATTGTAGGAAAGGAATATAGGGGAAAAAGCAAGAACAACTTCTCTGACACACTAATTGCTCTAATATTATTTAAGATAAGCAGTCCCTCATTTCTTTCACCCCCACCCCAAATAAATTGGCCTCCAAATGACTGTTACAGAGGCTAGGGAATAAGAATGAAGTGATAAAGCAAGATGCAATCTTTGAAAGCCACCTTTACTTGGGAGGGTGGTTACATATTTAGTCTATTATGTATGCTATCCTCTGCCTGTCACTACTAAGATAAAGACAACTGCTAAAAAGCTGTTGTAGATTGATTTTGGACACCACATTCTAGTATGAAGATTACCTATGTGACTCTACTGATATTTTACCCATCTCAGTGTATGGTCTATGCACATGGTTTAGAGTGGGTCAAGAGCATTTCTCCCAGGCTGATGGAGGAAGGCTGGGTGGAAGACAGCACACTATCAAGGTTTGCATTTTGGCTTTCTGTTCTAATTCCTACTGGAAGAAGTCCACTTTTTTTTTCCCCAATATTAGAGCTGGTATAACATTTGATATGAAAAATTGCATATGGAAAGTTTTAATGTGCCTCTGAGAACTGACTGATTCTACATTTTAAAAGAAGAGGGAGGGGCTGAGCGAGGCAAGATCTAACAAGATTTTCAAAATTATTAAAAATTGAAGTGGTCTGAAGAAATGAGTTTTTAAAATTAAACAGAAAGCAGGGTGGCATTTTTTAGTTTTGTCTTTATTATTACAGTACAAACTTTAATTTTATGCAAACTTTGGTGCTGATTCGTCTTAAGTTTATAAGAGTGAAACTGAACAGTGACACTTGCTAGTCTCCTTTCACTATCCAGTGTGAGAGAAGTAATACCTGTGATAAAAGTAACAGATTTTCAAAGTTATTTGAAAACTTTAATATGATAGAATAATCAGAGCTTCAAGTAATGACCAAGATAATGCTTTACATGTTTTTTCACCTTAACAATGTCTTTTTATAGGACTCTTCCTTCCCCCTCCATATGTTTGAAGCACGTGAAATATGTTGCTTTTGAACAGGAGATTTTGTCTAGTTATATGTGAAATTGTTTACACAGCAAATTTGAAAAGATTTTGGAAAACCTAATGAAACTTGCCTGAGGGCAGCTGGAATTTGCATTCCAGCTTCCAGCATGTGTGACAATTTGCTCAGCATCTCAGTTAAAAAAAAACTGGAAGGGGACTTCCCGCATTCAGTATTTCACATCTATAACTGAGGTATATTACTAAGGAGATATACCTGTGCCTACTATATGTGTCAGCATATTTACTGTCCTTACAAACAGATGTGAACATAATTACATCACGTCTACAGAGTCACTTGTTTACCCAACTTCTGTATATATTTGCATAAAGTCCTAACAGGCACTTTAAAGATCTGAGATTTTTGCAGATCTTAGGAAAATATTCTTAAATGAAACTGATCAGTTATAATCCAAATTTCCACTACACCTGGATGAGATTCTGAACAACTTAATATTGGTTGCTGCTATGAAAGCACAGTAGAATGTAATAGTGAAAAGAGCAAGACTTCAAGTGTTAGTAGCTTTCAGAGAATAGACCAAATAGGCATTGTTTGTAATGAATTATTGTTACAGATATATATATCTGTATATATAATATACCTATTATAACAAATAGGTATCTATATTGTTCTAGCTGCTCTTATTTATCTCCTTAACTCATAGCATTTAGATGGCATCATTTCTCTTGTTGTGCAGATGCTGGTACTGCATTCTCTAGGAAGAAAGTACTCCTTTGTCAAATGTCACTATTTCTAACTGACAATGAAGTGCAAAAAATAAATATATTTAAAGTTTTGTTTGATAACTGTAAAAGTCTTAAACATATGAAGATAAACTCTGAAAAGACATGTAAGGTGTATATGCATGCATGTTTAACTCTTGATTTCCCAAATGTAGCAGTTCATAGCTTTTTCTTTTTTGTCATCACTGCTGGTTTTTTCTGGGGTTTTGAGGGGGTTTTTTTTGTTTGTTTTTTGTTGTTGTTGTTGGTTTTTTTTTTAATCTACTGCATACAAGCTTTATTCTTGCTTGTCCAGAGCATGATTTTACTTGCAAATGAAAATGTAAACCTTTCCTTCTCATTAAAGGTTAAAAAAAATAATAATAAAATAAAATAAAATAAAATAAAATAAAATAAAATAAAATAAATAAAAGAGCCACTTCAAAATTCTGTTTCAGATTTTCCAAATCAATTTCACCAGGATCAGCTTCCAGGAAAATATATTTCAAATTAAATTTGTAATTCTTATGCTAGATGTGGTTTACGCTCTCTTACACTGTACACAGCATCTCAGCACTAGTGATGTTTTAATGCTCAGACTTCTGTAGGGTTTTTTAACCCTACCTCACTTTTTTCCTTTGCTCCCCCTTCTGACCTTTGCTGAAATCTTCACCATGGTGTGTAGGCGATAATTGACTGCCTTTAAAAAAATACTTTCTGTATCAGCCGAGTGTTTTTTGTTTGAGATGGGAACATATTTTATGGGCAGACTAAAAGCCTGGTTGTGCTTGGTCATATGTGTAAAAAAAATACATTGTTAGTCGTTTGTAATCCCCAGCCCATGGTGGCTCTCTCCAGTTTCTATGTGGGAAGAGATGTGCTTATTTAATCACAGACCAGATGCGGGGCCTAAGGGCCTGACCTAAAGCCCATAGAAATCAGTTGGAATCCTACGTTAGACTTTAATGGCCCTACACATTTAGATAGTTATATCTGACTTATTTTTGTGGGGAAAAAAAAAACCAAACCCAAACTTATTTTTCCTCTCCTCACTCCTTTCCCGTTTTCCTCATGAGAAAAATTGCTCCCTATACTCTAAAAGCAATAAAAACAATTAAAAAAAACCCCCACAAACCCTGACAGCTATTCTGTTGGAAAGTGTTATAGTAGGAAGCTAGAACATGGCTTTATAGTACTGGGTGGCTATGTACCTTTTTGCACTACAAACATTTCCTGAAAGTACTTTGCACAGAAAGGTTGATGTGCTTGCGGTAAGGCCCATTGAAGCACCTAAATTTTAAGTACTTTACAGCCTTCCATAATTGCTGAGTGCAAAAGCAGGCTACTGGGTGCAGTCCCCTAGAATCCCGACATAGACAGGTACTATAATGCACAACTGCTTTCCTAAAGATGTCTAGGGAAGTAGTTAAAATGGTGATTCTTGGCAGAGACCTTCAGTTTCCAACATTTGGAATTTTGGAGTTTGAGTTGCTTGAAGGCCTGTCCATGAACGTTGTTTTGTCTTATGGAGAAACACAACAGAAGGGTGGAACAAAATGAATGTGCAGCCACACTTCTGCTTATGCTATCTTCTGAGTAATTACCACATAATGTTATTCTTTTTTCTCTTTCAGTGTGTTGGAGCAACTTCTGTAACCTTATCATTTTGAATAGGAATTATTTCAAATTTTGATCACTTTGAGTAGATTTTCTAAGGTGTGATTGGATGAGCTAATCACAGCCTAGAAAATAAGGTAAATTTAATCACTAGGAAAGATCAAATGATATCTAAAAGAAAAAACTTATGAAAGCAGTATTACAATTAAATCTGAGTGATGGAAGATAAGAAGGCCATGCATTTTTCTGTACTTCAGAGGCTGTTGTTCTCAGTGCACTATCAGTTGTCATTATATGCACCATACTGTGCTTTTCAGTGATGGTTACTGTATGAATAACCAGGTCAGGCATTTGTTTAAATAAAATTGAGAGTAAAATACAGAAAAATGAGAGAGAGGAATGACTATATTCTTTAAACATCATATCTTGTCTATTATTCTTTCTTACTTTTCAAAATACTGGAGACAGCTCATGAAAATCTTTCCCTTCTTAGGTCATCATTGCTCTTTTATTCCTTTATAAAGATTCATAATAGTTTTTTGTTGTTTATCTTCAGCAATATGTTGTGATTCCAAGAAAGGATTATAACAACAGGAAGAAGGGAATGAATAATAGGGGAGACAGACTATTGGAAACAAAGATACTGTGTTTGTCCGATTGTCCCTGTTTCTACCTGTGGGACAGATACAGAAAAATGGTAGACAATATTCTTGCCACTTAGTAAAACTTAGTGTCTGAATCCATATTTAAACTGAGAGATATCTCAGATATTACATGTCAGTGACTGAAAAGTCCTAATTGAACCACTAATTCAAAATTGCTCTATTCCCTGCAAATCTGGCCAGAATTAGTAGGTGGTGCAGTGAGGTACCTCCTTGTAAACTTCTATGCCTCATTAGGCAACCAGCTTTGAGATCCTCAGCCAATGTTTTTTCAGTTTCCCATGCCTGTAGGCTTTTTGCATACAGAATTTTGCATCATGGAAGAGCGGTACAGGTTCAGATTCACAGGTTCAAATCAGGTTCAGATCACCTTAGAGAAACTAGATCCAACCATCATTTTTTCTCCATCCTGCACCAACCAGTCTGAGTTTGCATGTTGGATTGCAGAGTGGTACTTAAATACTGTAGCAGGGGGCAGACAAATCATAAAAAACAAGAATAATTTGTTTATTTTCTTGGTTACTTTTATGTGAAACGTGGAAAGCGAAGAGTCTGATAAACTCTCACCACTGCAGGTGTTAGGGCCCAAGAACAACCAAACGATCAGTTCATGCCTAACTTTCTTAATGAAAATAGTCTAATGGACTTCTTATATGATTATTCTTAATTATGTGCCTAATTATATACTTTTAAGCATAATTCTATGACAGATTCAGGACTGAAATACACAATACCCTACAGGATCTTGCTTAAAACCCCTTAAACTCACAAGTCATCTAAGTTGAACAAGATGTTATGTTTTTCCTTTATATTACACATGAAGTGGAGTATGGATGTAATATTGTATTTCTGTTGAGACAGTGCAAAAATATGGAGCTTCAACATAGCATCTCTAGATGGGTGGAGAGACAGCAAAAGGGGAAAGGCTATGTGACCCTGGAGAACTTCTGAACCTCTTGAATGCAAGACACTTTTTTACTTTAAAGGTGTAACTATTTTATATCTCTAAAAATGTGTGATTTGGAATATGAGCTCTATTTGAGAAATGTTTTAAAAATCGTCTCATTCCAGTTGTTTGATTTTATTGTTTATTAAATACTATATGAAATGATATAAAATATTGGCTTTAATCGTCACTAAAATTAAATGAAACACAAGTTTTTAGGAGTTACTGACAAAAACTGATTAAAACCAAACAATAATGAAGAGGAGACTCTTCTACACTTTTCTGTTGTTTGGAAATTTAAAAAAAAAAGTTGGCCAAGTTAACACATGTCATTTTCAGCTGCAATGTTCAGTGAGTTGGAGCCAAAGAACATACACAGTGTGAGGGATGCTGTAGATGTATAGTGTGCTGGAAAACGTAAATCCTGAAACATAAGAAGACCTAATGTTTTGTGCAGAGCCCTTCCTTTGTTCTCATCTCTCTGACTGCATTCCTGGTTTACATTTCACTGGTCTTTTTTTGTTTCCATGCTTCCTTTTGTCATTGGCCATCTTTTTTCCTCAGTTACTTAAATGTTGCCTTGCAGATTGCTTGCAGTTGATCCTATACATTGACTGTCTTTTCATGTGATAAAGGACTCGACCCTTTCCCTTCTTTGGCAAATACTTGTGTACTTAAAATTTCTGTTGGAAGAACCTCTTTGGCCTGAGCCCAACTGAGTTACCATCCTGTCTTTTTCCCATCCCAGCATTGTTGAGAAACATCACTTTTTCACATCCTCCCCACAAAACCATTGTGTACAGGAAATAGGCAGTTGATCCTCATTTCCTTCCTTCAGTTTCAAGCTATTTAAGAGGACTTATGAATCAGCATCTCCTTTAGTTGTATATCATCATCTACATACTTATCTCTAGCCCTTTGTGTTTTCATTATCGTTTCCCTCCAGCTGATTGCATGTCTCTGCAGGATCTCACCCAGAGACTGTAAACCTAGGGAACGCTAATTGGCATCATAATGTCCTGGCTAACCTGGCTTTGCTTCATACTATACCTATGCATTTCTCTGATTTTAACCACTTCTTTTCTTAGCGGCTGTGTCATCTTCCTGGGTGGCACATGATAAATGTAATGTGTTTAATGTATTCTGACTTCGTAAGGACTTTCCTTTTGAAATCCATCAGAAGCATAAATCAAGCACATATTACACAGACTAAAAAGAGGAAAGCTTAATGTGCTCCTCTATTTCTCCACTTTCTCAGCATGCCAGTACCTCACTGAAAAGACACTTGGGCTTGTATTGTCACCGTCAGCAAGAGCAGCAGTTCCTACAGTGGGAGCACATTGCGATTCTAACACCCTTCTGTGACATTATTTCAGACTAACTCAGGGGGACAGATGTCTCCTACTAAATCATAAACACAACTGTCTCAAGCATCTGCCTTTTCCTTTGGAGAATTAGAATTTTAGTGTTCAACAGGCCCAATCCTGTTTAAAATGGTGAATACTTTCCTTTGATCTGCTTAGCAAGCAGATCCCACAAGGCAGACTTACAGTTCACTCACCCTTGTTTTGAAGGCCTTGGGATAATGAGTCAGTCAGCCCCAAGATATTAATCCTTGTCCTCCCTAAATTACTTCATGCTAATCCTTTGGGTACTACCTTACAAGTGGTATTCACCAGACTATTCTTATGACTGACATTCAGGGCATTCCTGGCAACTTTACTTTCCTCCTATGACTCTTAGCTTTCTACACCTTTTTTCCAGGGCCACCATTCGCTCTGTTTAGGCTTAAAGTTCAAGAGCAATATGTTTGGCAGGTTTTTCCTTTGTCTCTAGTACCTTTCTCCCTACAGTAAAGACTGGCTCCTGAAATTAGTTTTATTTCATATAACACCCCATCCTGTTCATACTTGCCATTAGCAAGGCTCTGCAACCATTCCGTTAGCTTTGCACCGTTTCCCAGCCCTCATTTCCACTCTCCTCCTTGGCCTCTAACTTCTTCCACTTTTTTCCAAAGGAAGTAACTTCTGGTGTTTTGTTGATTTTCTCCATATTACCTTTAAATGTCTACCTGCCTGCATTAATCTGTTTCCTGGCATGCCAATCAAACATGGACAAGAGTTGGTACCTCTTGTCTTCTGGCTACATGCTTTCACAACTCATGAAGTCTTAACGCTAGTTTCAACACGAGCCTCTCTGCTCTAAGGGTGTTTGGTAACAGACTGAAGAAATTGCTGTCATTCTTCCAGCTCACTGGGACAGGCCCACCTTTTATAGGTTGTCTTCATGCTGTTCAAGCAAGTCAAGTAATATTCATTCATCTAAGGAGCTGCACTCTCATATATGGGAATGAAATCGCAGGCTCTGTACAACTCCATTTAGGAGGAGGCATGGGATCCTATCTGCTGGCCAGCAGAGGTTGCTCAGAGCATGTTATCTGAGTGTTCTGCACTCTACAGCTCTTTATTTCTCAGTAATTGAAGTCTGGGGTTTTTTAATCTTCTGTGGGATTTGTTCCAACATCCTGTTTCTCCCCTCATGCTGGTATTTGCTCCAAGGCTTCACCTTTCTGGAACAATTACGGAGTTGGTGAAGGAAGCAGGAGACTGGGGGTTGTCCCAGGAATCTGTCCCTGGGGTGGGTGAGATTGCAGACCTTGCCGCATTTGGAAACTGCAAAGCTCTCCTTGAATTCATTTCCCATCATTGTGGACTATATATATCCACATGCATGCCCACAGATGGAAAGAAAATGATATTCCTCTCAATCTAGGAGGGAAAGAAGAAATAGATCATTATTGTTTTCCCTCTTTACATACCCTTGAGGTCATCAGAGTGCTGATGAAGGTATCAGTGTGGTGTTGAGTTTGGAAAGGAATATAGAAAGTTTAGAAATATTTTGGAAAGTTCCAAAGGAAGCCACACTTCAGATTTGGATTCAGACCCAAATGTCTTCAAATTTCATTCATAATAAGGTCTTTACATGGTCTGCAGTAATGGTCTTGATTATATTTCTCCCATATTGGCATGTCTGGATCTTCTTTAGGTAATCCAAAGTTTGCTATATAATACTGTGGAGGCTTTGTTTGCCTGCTTGTGCTACTTTATGCAGGAATCTGTGAAGCCTGCTACTGCACTGCTGTTATGGTTCTGCATTTGCATGGTTTGTTTTTTTCCTGAAAGACAGTGTTTATTCAGAGAACGCGAACTCTTAATCCTGCGTCACATCCATATAATTTCAGATCAACTCCTGTAAGAGGAGTGTGAGTCTTCTGGATCTAGGTGGACTAGTTTTATATATTTTAACTGCAAATCCTCATCTATCTACTTGCTTTAAAATGAAACTAAATACAATGTTATGATAAGAGGAGGGGGAGAGGTAAGAATGCAGACAACATTTTCCCTGGATTGAGGGTGGCAAGTATTTCTGGTTTTGTTAAGCATCCTCATTTCCTTACCCACCCTTAGGGAAGAATTGATGATTCACTTCCTTTAGGAGTAGAAAAATCCAGAAAAAAGTGACGCAGTTTTAATTCCCTGTGCGGTGACCGAGTTTGAGTAAGCTAGCTCAAGCTGATCCTATGGAATGCCTTTAGGGAATACTGATGCCAGTGCACTGTTGTGGTAGTGATTGACACTTGTTGTTCATTGACCTTCAGCAGCCCCATGATAGAAGGGTCCTCCGAGAGCCCAGGTGAGATGGACAGCTGCTTAATTTTCTCCATCTTTAAGGCAGTTATAAAGAAAGCCCACCAGTACCCTTTTGGGCCCCTGAAATACCCTGTCATGAGTTAGTCTATGCCAAGGACACATGGAGCCTGTGGGTCAGACAAAGTAGGATGCTTCTGCCACTCCTTCCCAGTCAGGCTGATTTCAGCCTCCAATACTGCTAGTTGTTGGGATTCCCCTGTCAATCCAGGAATACAAATGGGCTC
Source organism: Coracopsis vasa (assembly GCA_026283785.1). NCBI lineage: Eukaryota > Metazoa > Chordata > Aves > Psittaciformes > Psittacidae > Coracopsis > Coracopsis vasa. The sequence goes on along the minus strand of JANHGB010014959.1, from coordinate 21,445 downwards.
TGTCACTTGATGGCATTAGGATACACTGTGCACCAGTGTCTGCTAGAGCCTTATTATACTCCTGTGGGACTGATGTGCCAGGCCCTTATCCACATAGTCCTGTACACTCGGTTGTCCCTCTCCTCTAGCTAGCTGGAGCCAGGACCCCCCTAGTCTTGGTCATAGGATTCTCTGCTTACTTCTTGTAAAAATGGATTAGAATTCCTTTCCGTAGAATCAGGAGTAAGATCAGCCCTTCCACTCTGGGGAACTGCCCACTGGAGACTGAAGCAGCAACTTTCCTGGAAGAACCCCCATTTGTGATTGGTTTTCCTTGCAATTCACTAATGTCCCTTCCAAAGCATGATCTTGATGTGTAATGATGCCAGAACATCAAGCAAACATGCAGTATGGTTTTTTCCTTTGGAAGTTTCATGTATTTGGCATTGAGGTGGAATTTAGTCCTTAAAGAATCCATAACTTTTTTCTTCTTAATCAGGAGAATAGTTTAATTGAAGGAAAATAGGACTTCTCAGGTTTGCATGTGGGGGGTAGTGACATTATAAAAACACGAAAAACCCTAATACAGTTTCAATATTACTGAGACATTAGCAACAGACTGTTTTGTCTTTGTGGTTTGGAATTGGAATTCATCCAGTTGTTGCCGGAAGGCTACATTTAATTTGTACTGTGTTTGCATAAATAGCTTATTTGTAAAAATCGCATTTAACTTGAACAATTCTAAATGATGCATTTATCGTAGGGAGAAAAATGATCTATTGTTCTCTTTAAATAAAACGGTACTGCCCTTCCAAAGTATCCAATTGGCAAAAACATGAAAAATCACAGCATACTTATATGTTGCTTATCTTGTCCCCAGAATCAGCTCTCATATGCTCATATCCTCTGAGTTTGTAAAATTCAAAAGATTCTTTGAATTATTCTCTTAATTATGATGTTGGCATTATAATGGCTTGCTAAATAGGATTCTTAAACAATGATGTCCTTGTTATCAAAGCAGTTGCATTTCTTTGCCTGGTATGAATAGCTGCATGCTCTGAACAGGGCAGCAACAGTTGTCGTGGGAGTCTGACTGGCTGAAGGAGAAGCTGATTGCTCAGGGAAGGTTGTTTAGAGCACTATACAAAAACTCTTTTACCCCCACCTCTACCCCACAGGCAAATGAAGATTAAGGAAAATATAGGACCTCCACCTATAAGGACTCAAAGAGCAGTAGGCAATTTCCCCTCCAATCTGCATCTCACTTATGTGTTGGAGGGAAAAGCTGTTTGGGGTTTTTTGGCCCTTAAACTCATATTAGCATACATTCTGTATGCTTTAAGGTCAGATGTAGAGTAGTAGAGAGAGATGTGATTTGAGTCTACCTTTTAATCATAACATAGTTTATCTTTTATTCTTTTTAAAGTTGTGGTTAATCAAGAGTAATGCAGTATTTCCAAGTTCTGCTTGAAGGATTCCATGTCACTGTAGTAAGTAAGCGTGAAACCAACACAGAAGTGTAATGACTGCTGCTAACTCCAGCCAAAAGTTGTATCATTTCTTAGGAAGAATGCATATTTTGCCATTTATTGTCAGATATGGTTGCTAGATACATATTTGAATCTGTGTGGCTCAACTGTCTGCCATTAACTCTTATCTTAGAAGAACATTCTTAATTTCTTTGACACACCACCAGATGAAGCACATCTGAACTGAGTCCAGCAAGGGTCCTGAGAATACTGCATATTAAGTATTGATAGAGCATATTGTTCCCTGGCAATGTGCCTTTCCTTCATCATTTTTCAGTGCCTTTCCTCTCCCCCTTCTCCCCATCTCCTCTCCCTCTCTATCTGTATCCTTTCAGTATGTACAGGTTATTATATTTTAATTTCTATTGTTCTCCTTTTTTCTTTTCCTGTTAACAATTATCTCTTCCCCCTTCCCTTCTTTTCTCTCTTTGATCCACAGGTTTTGCAATGCATGTTGGTCTCCCTTCATTCAGAACTTGACATTCAAAGGTACTTGATGAAAATTGAATCCTCTCAGAGAGTTAGTACTGTACTTTCTTTTTTCTGCATTCTGCTGTGGATTGAGTTTGTTACCCTTTAATTGTGTGTGTCTTGCTTCACAACTACCGTTCTCAAATAAATATGGATCTGCATGCTTTTCCCCCTTGTATTTCACAGCAGTGGAGTGTCATTGATGTAGATTAGTTGCATATAGGAGTGTGATGCATGTGCATCCTTTGACTTTTTTTTAATTCTGACTTTTCCTTAATGGCATGACGGATGTCAGGTTCACACTCTTGTCTTAGATGATTTGAAATCCACCAAAATTCAGTGGGAGGGCCTAGATAAATATATGATCCCTACCAGTTGTCTCAATTCTAACTTTATTTATGTATTTATACATTCTTGAAACTGGTTTAAGGTGTAAGAGTCTTGCTGCAAAGCTAAGGACAGCTCCATGGGCACAGCAGTAAATACTTTTTTTAATTTGGCATATTATAAAAGCTTAGTTCTGCAACTTGCAAAATGACATATATACACCCTGCACCTGTAACTCACGTTTCCTCCTGTTGAGCTCCTCTTCCATTTCTGTAACACCATATAGAATGGATGTCTACTACAGCTACTTTTTTTGCCCTCTCAGACAATGCATGTGCACATGCCTTTTAGATACATATTTAAAAGGTGCCTCTTCACGGTTTCTACTGCTGTCAAAAGCGCAATCACAAAAGCGCTCAGGTAACATGTGCTGTGAGCACTGAATGAGGCCTTGGAGCATGCAGAGTGCACAGTGGTTTATTTGCACCTGATTTGTCGCTTCCCTACTTGTTTTGTTTCCACTTAGAGGATTTAAGTAGGCCAATAAACATGCCGACCACAGGGAGAGGCAGAGGTGTGGAGAGCAGCAAGGGAAAAGCAAAGGAGCTTTTCTTTTCCCTGCTTTGCCAGGGAGATGGCCTAGAGGGAGGAAAAAAGAAGTGAAAAGGCCATGGTGATGAGTTGGAAGAGGAGAGCAGGCAAAGCTCCTCTCTTCCGCGGCATCTCTCATGCAGCAGCCCCCAGACTCTCTCTGGGTGCCAGAGCAACAAGCTCTGATAAATGGTTCCTCACACGTTTACTTCCGTGAGTAGAGGCTAAAAATAAGTCACTGGCGTGGGTGTGCTGCTGCCGGCGGCAGCTCTGCCTCCCGCTTGCTTATCCCGGGTGTTTGTTCTTGCTGGGGGCTGCCAGGGCTGGCCCACAACGAGGGCAGCACACACCCTGCCCCGCAGTCCCCGCTCCCACTCACCAGCCTTCTCCATGTTGATGGCAATTTGGTTTCTTTCAGTTATTTTTAAAGTAGCATGTTAACTCCTTATAGTATGTGAGCTCCTTCTTAGCTTGTAGAAACAGAAAAACAGGTTTTTCCAGGACTGCTGCATCGCCTTGCTTTGCTTTGGGAAACAGACACCACAAAAACAGACTCCTCCTATTTTCCTTAGGGACGTGTGTGGGAGAACAGGGATGGGTACATAATCGTTTTTTTGAATCTGAACACACTATCCCCTAGGTACATTTAGGCATCTGGTATATATAAACTTATATTTATTTCCCCCTCCCCCTCTTTTTTGCATGTGGTTTTAAGCATGTAAAGATCTTTCCCCTTTAATCAGCATAATGATGGTTTTTGTTTAAATCATCCCTTTTAATCTTCAGAGTTCTCATGATGGTTTGGGGGATTGTTGTAGGTAGGAGTTACCTCACCCGCTGCTGATGAAACGCAGCCATCTCCCGGATGGAGCAAGGGGTCATGCTGGCTCATGAATGCTTCACAGTAGGATTTTTAGGAGGGAAAAGAGAAATAGCTTCCAACTGAAACTGCCATAAGATTTTAATTAAGACAAATGTTGATGTCCAGGCTGGAATTTATGGATAACTTACTTAACCAAAGTAATAATAAACCGAACCTATGATGCAAGGATATGACAGAGACTGTGAAAGAACAAATTTTGCTGTGATCAAAATTGATGGACCCATAGAAGCATTTGTGTGCAAACACAGGGAGGTGATCAGTCATTTTTTATATTTGGCTATCACGTTCAAATAAATGCTTCATATCACAAAGCGTTAGAATAAAGCAGAGAATTGTATGGTTTTATTTTAAAATTAAAGGTTTCCTTCATTCAAGTGTGATTTTTGCTTTTTACCAGTGGTGACTGTTAGTTTTATCTGTTGTTTTACTTCAGTTTCTACTCTGAAATCCAAGGCTGGCATTTTTAGAAAGAGAAAACCTTGGATTTGGACAGAAACATGCTGAGAAGTATTTTTACACTTTAACTTGGATGGCTTGGGTTTTTCTGATACCTCATGTATTCCAAAGAGATGCCACAGCATGTTGCATATTTCAGTCTGGACTTGTCTGGACCAATTAAGCTGCTCTTAGATGGGCTGCTGAGTTCCTTAGGGCAACATTTTCGAATGCAAGTTCCTGCAGTTTAACGTCTGAATAAGAGGTCCAGCAGTATAACTGCTGAGCACCTACAGCTTTTATTGCTTCTAATGAATATCCTGTAAACACACAGCTTTCCTGAAAAACAGTGTATCTAGGTGCTTGCAGTTAGAAACCAGAGCTTGAAAATGTTGCTTCATGTCCGTCATTTATAACAGAGATTCATGAAAAACTTTTTCTGCTAACTCTGGGGATCACCCTGCTGAAGAGTGAGTCCCGCAAAGGGCGAGCAGCAGTCGGCAGCCTGTGGATGTCCTGCTTGGTGAGTCACAGCACTCAGGATTAAAAGAAATAAGTTTTGGCGGCTTGCCACAGCTGGGAGCTTGCAGCTGGCCACCAACAGGAGCTAGCAAGGCTCCTGGGAAAACTTGCAGATTTTTAGGATGGTTTGACTATCATTCCAACCTAAAAATACGGCAGATAAATTCTGACACATCATTAGACATGTTTTTTCCACTAGGTGAAAGAAACTGGGATCAGCATCAGCGAATATGAAGGGTAGTGATAAAGATCCTGTCATAAGCAGAGAGGAGTTTTGCTTTCAGATAAATTCATAGAATTGAGTAAAATAACCACTCAGCGTTGCATCTTAAAACCACCATAGTGATGGGCTCTGGTAGTGCATGGCTGTGCCTGAGCACCTCCAGGTTTTAATGCAGCAGCTTCCTGTGGCAGCTGGTGCCACTGGCTGAATTATCATCCCCTCCTTCTTGTTCACACTGAGAGGGAAAGGAAAGCCTTTCTTTTACCTTCCTTGGGAAAATTCTTCAGGGTATGTTTCCTTCCTTCCTCAGAGCAAGGAAAGATCTGCTCTGGGGCTGTACCTCAGGTTCATGTACACTGACTTCATCGCTTTGCTTAATTACTGTGCTGCAGGTGGCCTGGGGAGGGCTCTGTGATTTGTGCTCTGATTGCATTACTCCTGTGGTGAGTATGGTGAGCTCCGGCTTTCCTCAGGTCCACCAGTGGCAGGAGGAGGCTGGTAGCGCCGCAGCCAAGGGAGAGCTTGGGCAACATCCAATGCGGAATGTGTCTCAAAGTCAGAAAGGCTGCAGGCAAGTGAGGTGCCTTGGCTGCCCACCAAGCACTAGGGATGATGGACAACCGTGGCTCAGGCACTGTGTCTCTCATTATCAAGGAGGAAAGACTTCTGCCCATTCATACTGTAGAAATTAATATTGCCACCAAACTGAGAGTACTCGTGAGCAAGGACTAGCTTTGTAACGTGTTGTCATTGATTCAACAGAAAACAGTGAAACATGTTTGAAATACAGGAAAAAAAGCCAGACATCTCTAGCCCATGAGCCCACACCAGGAACAGTATAACTAACTCCTATGTAGCTAACTCCTACAGGGTCTGCACGTTGTTGAGTGGGCAGTTGCTCTCTTCAGCTCTTGAGAGTACAGAAGCTGGCATACGCCTGCTCCTGGCATGGTACCATTTCCAACTGATGGTGTCTGAAAGGAAGATGCCATAGATTTTTGCATCTCCTAGTGGTGAAATAACACACAGAGAAAAGTGAGCTTGTTGTGAAAGATGGTTTTATGTTGCATTCAGCTGCTGAATCATCTTCACACTCCCAGTTCCCCCAGTGAGACAGAGTATCCAAATGCATCCATTACACAGATGTAATATAAACTTTATTTTATATAGGCATATTTCTCTTTTTTGAGAAAATGCTTGTTACAATAAAACATTGTTACAATAAATGCTTAAAAGTAAGAAAATGTGGCAGCAATATGTCACTAGTAGCATGTCCAGACAAGTAAAACCCTGTAGCTGTGTTAATATAGGACCCCAAAGACTCTTTGGGAGATCTTTGGAAAACCTCTGGGAAAGCAGATCATTCCTTCAAAGAACCAGAATCTGGATCTGACACAAATGTGAGGAAGCAACATTGTTGTTGCAGTAATAAGAGCTCATGTGTGACAAAGTATCAGAATTAATAAACTCATTATGCATTAAAACCAGCCTGTTCATGTGTGTATTTGCAGTCTGTCATGTATCCTGTAGCCGTCTTCAGCACAACTTACAGGACAGACAGTTTACTTTGAAGGCCAAGAAAAGCAGGTTTCCACTTTTCTTCAAATTTTTCTTCTATATTTGAAATGTCAAGAAGATTCTCAAAAGGTGGTTTTGTTTTGGTTTTTTTTCTCCTATGCTAAGCATATTATTCAGAGCACATGATTGGAAAGGGTTATTTTACTGGCACTGTTATTTTCTGATGGTCTTGTTTATCAGTTGTACACTGCCGGCAGTGCTAGCAACTTCGAAGATGTATGATAAGATTCTGCTCCTGAAGAGATAAGCTTCTGTCAAGATAAAGGCAAAGGCAGTTCCTGCAGACAGGGAATAAAAAGTGTGAATTGATTAAGAGATGAAATTAAATCCTTCTTCAGGTCATGGGATTGTTTTTCTAGCTCTTTTTTGTCTATGAAAATGTGTGAAGCAAATTAGCAGGAGAGATTTTTAAAAAGGAAAAGGAGGAAAAAAAGGTTTCAGTTACATAGATCAGTATGGAAAATAATTGGAAATGAGCATAGAAGGATGTTATGAAGAGCAGAGGTATGAAACCAGGTAGAGGAAAAGAGAGGGAAGATTCGTGGGGATTTGATGGATGGACCACTTGGGGCATAAGGAATTGGCTGGATGGTCACACTCAAAGAGTTGTGGTCAACAGCTCAATGTGCAAGTGGAGATGAGGGACAGGTGGTGTTCCTTAGTGGTCAGTACTGGGGCTGGTACCATTTAACATCTTTGTTGGTGACATGGACAGTGGGATTGAGTGCACCCTCAGCAAGTTTGCTGATGACATCGAGCTGTGTTTTGTGGTCAATGCACTGGAGGGAAGGGATGTCATCCAGAGAGACCTTGAAATGTGAGCCAGCGCAAACCTCATTAATTGTTTTTTAATGAGTCAGTGAAGGAAATAAAGTAGATATATTAAAATTCATAACTTTGACAGACTGACGGGCAGACATCAGTCATGAGGCGTGATTAATCACAGTTTCAATTCTTGTTCAAATCCCAAGAGTTTTTGGGAAACTGGATCTTCTGGAATGGTTTCCTCGATTGGTTATATTTAATTATATACCCTGAAAAAATTACAGGAATCGATATCCTTGTAAATAAAATAGTATATCCTAAATAAAATAATACATCCTAAATAAAATAGTAATATCAAAACACTATGTACTTATATGTAAATTTTCACCAGAATTGATCATCCTTTGGTTTGGCCTTTCCTTTCTGCTTAGCTACTTACCCATAGGCAAGATCTTTTATCAGAGAAGTCCTTAAAGGAGTTCAGATCTACTCAGCTGGCTGAAAAATAAGCCTATTGCGCAAAAAAAACATGCAAGGGGATGTCTCCTAGCCTATGGGAGGAGAAAAGTCCATGGCTGACTGAGGAAATTGTGCTGTTGGAAGTTGACTAGTGCTGGCACTGGGGAAAAGAGAGAGTCCTGCCGCCTAGTTCTGAACCTTCTTCTGTTTACTGGCATTTATCCCAGAGGTGTGGCTTGGAAAGTGCTGGTATTTCCTTGGCTTTGTGTGCCTGTGTCACATATCTATTTACAAATGTTTTAATTTTGGATAGTCATACTCCTTAGTGGGCATGTCTTGAGGTTTCTTCCCTGCTAGCTATTATGGTTTTTGCCCTTTGCTAGCAGATTCATTAAAAAGGCAGTCACCCAGGCACAGTGATGTACTGTTCGTTGCTTTCCTTTGATTTATGCAATCCTGACTCTTGTAGCAGCAGTTTACACTGTAACTCTCATTGAGTTCTGATGGGTGCTGAAACGTGGGCTGTATGATGAACTTTTTATTTTGTAACTGCTTCTACTGTATGCTAGTTCATGAAAAGTACTTAAAGGGACACTTCCTGAAATATTATTTTAAGCTTTTGAGTATTTTTTTGCATATGTTTGTGAACATTCTATGGAAAAACATATATATGGTATGACTTATTAAGTATTTATTCGCTTTCTGTCTTATTTATTTTATCTGATGTTGGAATCCACATGCTGAATAATTGTTACAAGGGTTGGATAATACTGAAGGTTTTGGCCCTGCTTTCATCAGTTATCTTTACAAGTCTTTGTAGGTTATAGCTGCACAAATGTTGCGTGTCCTCTCCTTCCTTTATGGGCTGGTTTTCACAAGAAGTCCTGCCTAGGAATCCACCTGATTATTAAGTAGCATCAAGCCTACTGCTCACTGCCTATAATAAAAATTCTTTCCTATCAAAATGTGTTCATATCTTTCAGTTACTCAAATAACCACTGATGCTGTGTTTGAGGATTGTTTTAGAATCTGTTCCAAATACAGTATTACTCCTGAAATGCAATGTTAGAGGAGTTGAGTATGACAAATAACTTGAAGCCTTTCATAAACAGTGTGCATATATATGGTGGACCTCATTAATAGTTTGCATTGGTTTTACGTGTGTATTACTCCACTTACTAGAGTGAAACCACTATGGGTTTGCACTGGTGTGTGGCAAGAGGAGGACTGGTGTTCATGTCTAAGCAGAATCCATGATGTGCCTCTGTCTTGCCACAAACAGCTCTGGTATGCCCTTTGGGGCTGCAGCTTTTGGGGTAAGGAATGAAGGCTGCCAAAAGAGGTCTTCTTTAGTGTGGTGGAATGACCTTGGCAGGACACCTATTACCCACCAAGCGTTTCTATCACTCTCCTCCTCAGCAGAACAGTGGAGGTTAGAAAATACAATGGAAAAAAGCTTGTGGGTCAAGACAAAGGCAGTTTAATAAAGCAAAAGTAGGCCATGTGCCAAAGCAAAGGAAAACAAAATATTTATGGTCTATTTCCCATCAGCAGGTGATGCCCAGACACTTCCCAGGAAATATGGCTTCAGTATACATAGCAGGTGCTCCAGAAGACAAACATAATATTGAAAGCCACCCCACCTTAGCTTTTATTGCTGAGCAGACATCATAGGGTATGGAATATCCCTTTCATCAGCTTGGGTCAGTCGTCCTGGCTACTCCCCTCCAAAGATCTTTCCCACCCCCAGCCTACTGGTGAGGGGGTAATGGTGGAACACTGGTGTGTTATCAACACCTTTCTAGCAATCAATACAAAGCAAGGCACTGTGAGGGCTGCTATGGGGAAAACTAACTCCATCTCAGCCAGACCTAATACATTTAGTCACAGTAATTACAGCGTTATCATCCAGGGTACCTGAGATGCTGTGAGTTAGGTTCTAAAAAATTGCCCCAGGGACAGCCAAAGAAACACAACATTGTTGAGGTTGGCTGCATCTGTGCATTGACAGGACACACTGGGAAACTGCACAGCTAAAGCTGTGTCCATTGCTCCTGGTAATGAAGCATCCGCTTACTGTGTAAGTGCGCAGCTGTTCATATATATTGGTAAACCATATACATGCTACTGCATGTCTTAAATGACATCTGGGGATTCCAATGACAGAAACAAAAATAAGCAAAAGCAAAGTAAGCTTGATTCATATATCAAATAGTTTTTTCTTACAGAAACAAAAGCAGTACACTTCCCAGCAAACCCTGAAGTTCAAGACCTTTTGAGGGTTGATTTTGTTGCTTTTTTGCATTTTCTTTTGAGTTTAGTTATGGTTTTCTACAAAGTGAGAATTGTGTGCCATCTAGCTTCCTATTGATGGATACGTACAGGTAAGTTATTAAGCAGTACAAGGAAATAAAAGCTGTAATGGCTTGGTAATACTTCCGTTATAAGCCTGTGAAAATAAAATATTTCAGCACTGATGTTTCCCAGGCCATTTTGAGAAGTTGCATCAAGAAGGACTGAGTAATCAAATTCTTTCTCTGTGTTTGCAGGTCACTTGTCACCTCTGTAAGTTTTCAGGCACAAGTCACTGTATTTACAACCTGCAGACTAGTGCTGACCATGTCAAAGGCACTTCAAAGCATACTTTAGTTTGCTGAGAATAATGTTGTTAGCTTTAAGTCCTGCAAAAATTCAGTGCTCTTGAACAATTTCACTGTGGGACATTGGATAATACCTAGTGGTTTAAAATTAGCATTTCAAAAGTGAAAAGTTCTGGAGGATTTAGTTTTCTTGTGAGGTATTTCTAATTTATTGTAGTTTGTGCACAACAGCACAACTTGGCAGCAACAGGCCTTTACAGCCAGCTAATTAAAATCTAATAGAAGTTAAAGTTCTTCGTACATTCAAGGTCGCATAGGGAATATTATGTAGTGGATGCTATTGCTGAAATGAGCTCATCTCATTTCACTTGAAAAACCACTGAAGCTACCAGATGTCAGCAAGATAAGTCATCTTGGCTTTCCAGAAAGAAGCTAAATCTTTTCTGGATCTTGACAACATCTTCAAACCTAGAGCTTGAAGTTTATTTCAATACAGGGGATTTTTAACATACTAGCATCTGACCTTGAATGATAGGGAAGAGGAAAGTATATATGTTTTATGATATCTTGTGCCTGGTGCTGATTATAGGCCTTTATAACATTCGCATATTGGTTTTGGGACACAGCAAACTTGTTTTGCTTTGAATTTCTACTTGTACAGCATCTGTTCCAGTTTGTTGTGACGCAGAGTTTCCTTGAGAGACTGGAAGATTATTCTTCCAAAGTAACAGTAAGATGTGGTTCAGGGAGTTTCACTAAACAGTATTGAGTATACTTCTTAAAGCAGCCCATCTTTGTAGAAAGCACTTAGAATGCCACTTACAGCTTATAAGAAAAATGTTCAGGACATTGTATCTCCTGTTAAGTGTTTTTATTAGGCAGATCTTACAATGGAGAGTCAGTAGAAGTGCATGAATGAAACCATTTCTCTTCCCTCCTTAGACAGCTGGTTTTTTCCAGACACTGTGTTTAGCAATTTACTAGTATGACTACCCAGTAAAAATCAGTTAACTTGGTCAGTGAATGGCAGACGTTTCTGATTTATGCTGGTGAAACAAAAAGTAAAATAACTGTGATTTCAGCTAGAAATGTTGGATGGCTGTTTTGGCTTTGCTGCATGACCTGTACCTTTCATAGATGGAACAGCAGAATATAGAGAGATTGATAGCTTACAACTACATCACCGTGTCTCTTCAGAGGATTTTTCTTAGTAGACTTGTCAACACAATAGTGTGTGTGTGTGTGTCGACATGCCTACACTATAATGGTTGTCTGAGCAGCAAAGAATGACATTACCATGTATCTCCTCAGTGTATGCCTTATCCTGAGAGTCTTGTTAGCAACAGGATTTGCAATGTGGATGTGCAACCATAAAAACTGTAGCAGAATACCCAAGAACACTGTTTTCCTAAATAACCTACACAGAACTGACCTTCAGCTTACCCATTTTTTAAGAAGCTTGGACTTCTTCCTTTGTGTTCTCCACCCTCCCCATATTATGGTTTCAATAGACGAATAATGAAATACTCTGTTTTGCAGACAAGAAGCCCCAAACCATCCCAGAGCCCGCAGCCCAATTTGGGTGACCAGACAGAGCACCTCTCTGAAGCATCTGTTGATTCCTTAGAGGCCATGTCTGAAGGTGATTCTCCAACCCCCTTTTCAAGGGGCAGCCGCACGCGAGCAAGTCTTCCCGTAGTGCGGTCGGCAAACCAAACCAAGGAAAGATCACTGGGTAAGACCCTACTTAAGTCCTTTTCCTCTCTGCTCTTAGCCTGTGTTTTCCATTTGTGCATTTTGAATAGTTTTAAAATAGTTTGCAGTTAAAAAAATAAAGATTTTGGTAGGACATTATTTCTAATGTCAGGTTGTTTGGAAATGAGCTCAGTATGGGCTGCTGAATAACTGGGGGGAATGGTGAAATTATTTTCATAAGATGCAAAAGTGTGCTGGGAACATGGTAGACAAGGAGGAAGATGCGGACTCTGACATGAAATGCTGACTAATAGTGAACACCCAATATTGCAAGTACTTTTTGCCGAACCTGTGCACTATGTGGCAGTGAACTTAATACAAGATTGCACATTTCAGACTCATTTTCAGACAGGAGACACAGGCTTTTTGACTTTATCATCTCTTCAAAGCCAGACCTAGTTGGAAGAAACCTAGACATTGTGCCTGACAGATCCAGCCCTTAGCGAAAAGGTTTGGTATTTACATGGCAGTAGCTTTCCAGGCAGAGGATTTGAATAGATATGCTGACAGAGCTGCCCTTTACTTCAGGGCAAGGCCCTTCCATCTGCATGGTGACACGAGTGATATGTCAGTGCAGGTGGATGGCTCTGCTTCCTGCGTTCTTCCCGTATCTCAGGGTTGAATTAAGCCCGGCTGTGAACCGGAGCTCCTTTTATGATGGTGGATTTTGTCCTGGAGAATCTGCTCTCAGCTGATGGATGGTACAAGTAAAGGCTGTTTTCTTGAGGAAAGACACCAGAGGGCAGCTAAACTGCTGTGAGAAGGTACCAGAAGTTGCATGCGGATTGCTGAGGAAGGCAGGGTTTTGCTTGGACGTAATAAAGTGAAACACTGCTTTCCTGTAGACTCATTTCCTAACATACAGAGTGACATAAACCGAAGGCTGGGCTGTAAATCATACTATGCTTGTAAGCTTGTCACAGTGGTTTACTCGTTCCTCAACAATCTAAGACAGTTTCTGTCAAGAGTATTATGGTATCTGACAAACACAACAAATGAGAAGAAAACAGGGCTGGAAGGGGTCCCTGCTGCCCTCACAGCTGGCAGGTGCAGAACAGTGGGACTGGGGACAAGGGACAGGTCCCTGCCAATGTCAGCTCATGGAGTGGCACTGCTGCCCTCCCAAAGCCTGTTGGGCCACCAATATATCAGGCTTTTTGGGGAGAAATTTTGAAGACTCCAACCTGGACAAGACTCTTTGGTTTAGAGGTGTTTTTAAGAGCAAGCAGCTAGCACAGATATGTTTACTATACACAGAGAGGATTCATCTCTGCCTGTATGCTAGGGTGTCCTCAGAGTGGCTTACTTCACCTGAAGTATCCTGGAAAAAATGTATTTGCTTCAATGTGATGTCAGGTGGATTGGGCCTTTGCAGGTCCTTGTGCAACTCACAGTCCAGCCTCAGCATGTGGGTTTCAGCTGGCATCCAGTGACTACCCCAGGCCAGGTAGGGTATCTCAGCTCTGAACTTCTGCTTAAGATGTGAGCTGAGAATTGATAAACAGCTTTCAGGAAGCTTTTTGTTGGCATCAAGGTGGGGGTGACCTGCTGTGCGCCAGTGCTTTGTGCGGTGTTTTCTCCCCCAAAAGCTGAACTAGAAACATCTTTCTCACTGTCAGTGTGTACATCTGAAAAGAATACAACAGCCCTGTTTCTGAAAAATACTTAAGTGCTCGTTGCTGGGAATAAACCTGGTAAGAGGAACATAGGAAGGGCCATACTAGATTAGACCAAGAGGCCACCTGGTCCCGTATTTTGTCTCCAAGAGAAACCATAAGCAGCTAGTCTAGGCAAGAGTAAGAACAACGTAGATATGGTATGTACTTATGATCCTTTCCCCAAGTACTCTCCCAGCTTCAAGCTGTCTTCAGCTTAGGGATTTTCTGGTTATGGTTTCTGCCTGTATAATAAGTGTCAAGAGATATCTCCTCCAGGTATTTGTTCAGTTTCCTTTTGAACCCATGTACATTTTTTGCATCTGCAACAGTGCATCTGTGACTTTGACAGCAAGTTTCAGTTGGTTTATTGCTCAGCCATCACTTTCCTCTTGCTTTGTTTTGTATTTGCTTATCTGCTCTAAGTTATGCCCCCTTGTCATTGTGTTGGACGTGACAGCAAACATTTGATTGCTATCTGCTACCCCTCAGCCATATCTGATTTTGTAGGCCTGTCATTTCCCTCAGGTCATCTCTTCTCCAGGCTGAGAAGTGCTGCTGTAATCATTTGTTCCTCATCTAGAACCGATCCTGGACATTTGATTATCGTTGTTGCTCTTCTTTGCACTTTTCCCAGTTTTTTTCAGTATCTTTGCTGAGGGGGAGGATCAGAAGCTTACTGTTAAGTAGTCCACTCTTAAATCCCTTTTTTTAAGCATCTGTTGCATATACTGAAATGTGTTGTCCAGCTCCCAGTGGAGGATGGTCTCATGAAGATGTACCATTTTAATGGCCAGGATTTCAAGACCCTGCAAGGCACCTTATCTCAGCCTGTCTTTCGTAGGCTAGAGACAAGACCCTGGCTTATCCCAGCATGGACAGGCAAAATGCAGTGGGGAAAGAAAAAAAAAGGAAGCTGTGTAACATGAAGCACTTCAGTAGAGAGTTTTTTAGATTTGAAACTGGAGCAAAATAAGCCTTTTCTATTCTGTATTGCAAGAGGGGTCACAGCTATGTGTGTGGCTTAAGGGATCATCATACTAGCCAAAAAGGAGATAACATGTCACCACCCTACAGTCTGTCATTTTCAAGTTGTTCCAGGAACTATTAATAGCAAATAGTTTGTTTTGGAATATAATCTAAAAATTATTCTAAAGTAGTTCAGGTTTAAACTATTATCTTCAAAGAATTTCTTCTACAGTAATGTCCTTTTCAGTCTGTTCTGCCAGTGCGTTCAAACACCACCATGAGCAATGTCCTGAAATTTTACTTTTGAGACTTTTTGCAGACTGTGGCCCTGTTGAGATTGTTTTTACTTCCAGCAATACAAGGGGAGTGTTTATTTTTAAGAAACAGGAGACTGTTTATAACCTCAATTTTAAAAGCGTCATGAAAATATTTCTGTTCACATGGTTATAAATAAGCTGCATATAATCACCTTCCTTTCCAGCTCTATTAATTTTTTAATTTAAATACAAATTATGTTTTGATTCTCAGCCAGCATATTTTCAGTGAAGAAAATGACCAACTTTTGTGCGTTTTTATTAATTCTACACTTAATATCTCAATGTCATTGTTTTAGAAACCTGATGTTTTCTTTTTTAAATTCTATTTCTTCTGTAGATTCCTATTTTAATAACTATGTATGAGTCAGTCTGGTTTTAAGTTGTGGTCTGACTTAACATGGAGCCTGAAAAGGAATAGTGGTAATGCATTTTGGCTACCCCAACATCATGGTTTGTCAGTCAGGACTAATCTTATATGACATGGTATTCTGACTAATCTAATGGGACAGAGTATTCATGTGGAGTCTACCCAGAAAACAGAATTCCAGTTGTGAGCCCATTTAAAATTTCAGCTACAGCTTTCAAAATGAAGGTCTTTTCTGGCTAAGAGGTCCATCAGAAATCAGCACTTGTCTCATCAATCTGCAGCCTGTAGACAAAGCAGGATATTAAAGTAAATTAATTCACTGTGCAAGAGAAAATGAAATGCATTTTAAAATATCTATTTGAAAGCTGGGAGGTTTTCCAGCATGATAACTGTGGGAAAAAAATTATCTACCAAAACTGTCAGAGTGTGAATCAGCTGAAATCTGGAAGGTGCTCAAAAGCTTTCGACAAACTTCGCTTGCAATTTGCCTGGAGGAAGCAGAACCTGACAAGCACCCAGCAAGGTTATGCCAATAGCCAACCTGTGTCTGCATTGCAGCTCGCTGCTGTCACTGCCCTGGTACCTCTACAATGAAATGAAGACTGGCAGATGTTTTTACTTGTAGTCTCTCATGTGGCACATCTGTACAAATGATGGGCCTGGTCCTTTCTAAGAGCAGGCGCTGACATCCTCTGTGGTAGGGCAGTTGATGTGATCAGCCACAGCCCTGAAGGATAGGGTACAATCACAGCCTCTGATTGCAGTAACAGCTGTAGGGGCTCCCACAGGATCGGGCTGTACCTAATGTAGGGTTTGATTAAGGTAGAATATGATACAAGGAAGGATTTCCATAAACACACAAGGATTTGGGTTTGAGAAGTCATTGAGGAGGATGGAGCTTTATGGCTTGAGTGTTGCAAGCACCTTCTTGCGGTGTCCCAGCCAGGATGCCCAGCCACTCCAGTCCAGATGTATAATGAGCAAAAGATGACAAGACTCCTTGCTAGTAAACCTGTGCCTTAAAATAGATGGCATGGAAAGGCCTCCGCAGAGATGTCTGCTCCTGCCAACATTTGCATTTGATTTGCCTTCGGAAGGTTTACTTGCATGAGTAAAGCCGCACAAATGCTTAAGGATTGGCATGAGGAGAGTCTTAAACAATCACGGAGTATTCTGTATATTGTTTGTTAGCACCCCAACCCCAAGTTTTAGCAGGCACAGATTTTAGTGTCTGATAAATTAGTTTGTTGACACCTTCCATGGAAATGCTGTTACTGAATATAGTAGTAACACCTGGAACTTCTGTAGCATTTCTGGCAGGTTAAAAAGAAAGTCAGGGCTGTAGTTACAATTTTACACATAGGAAAAATTGCAGAGAGAGATAGTGACATGGTTGTAGTCACCCAGTGGTAGAAATAACTCCCTATACATATATATGCAATGTACTGTAAGACTTACACAGAAAAATATAAATGCTAAAGGTAGGCTTATATATTATATTGGTGGTAATTAATTGTTATTTACTGTTTATGAGCTGAAAATTAAAATATGCATGTTAAACCAGGCAGATGTCTAAATGGCCATAGACTTAGAAGAGAAGCCTGTGATTTCTTAGCAGTGGCACTGCTCTCTCTGATTCCTAAGGGCATGATTCAAGCCTAATGAAGTCATCAGGATCTTCAGTTTGATTCATGGGAGAGGAGCTCCCTGGGAAATGCATTTCAAGTAAGGCTGAGTATAGCTTTAATGTATTCAGTCATCTTAGAGGAATTTTCCCTATCTTGTCTTTTTACAGTATATGCAAAGCAGCCAACATGCAAAACTGTCATGTAAATATTTGCTGTCATGGTCAGATACATTGACATTGGCTGGCACGTATATACGAAAAACAGCCTGAAACAAATATTTCCAATTGCTGAATTGAAACACAGACCCTAGGAAATTATACTATACTAAGGTACCAGCAATTTTCCTGTCCAGGAATTCTTCTCAGATTATAGATGAAGTTTCTGGACTTGGAAAGAAAAAAACCCCACAACTCTTACCTGAAATATTTTGCATCAAAAGAGCAAAAGAAGGTAAATAATCATATTGACATATCATAGTGCTGAGAGGTTTTTTTCTGTTTCATTTATTGTCCCTACATGGTTTATGAAAGGCAACTATATGGAAGAGGGAAAAACAGGCCTTCCCAGGCTAGCACTCGTGCACTCGGTTATTGTTTACTTAACAGATTCTTCCTGCTATAAGAGAATGTCTTATGTGTACCTAAAAGAAAAATGCTTCCAGGGAGCAAGGTCTTATTTAGTATGTACTGTCTCAGCAGAAGCACATTCAGTCTGCCACAAAAAAGCTGGTAAGCAATATATGATGCTGTGTCACACTGGTGCTGAATTTGACTCCATTGCAACAGGCCATATCAGCATGGATCCAAGTGGGTTCATTGCAGTGATAGTGGAGAAGATGCGCAGCGTACTAAATAAAACCATTAGCTATGCAAGTCTGTATCTGTCACTGTTATATCTGTTAAATGGTTTCTGAGTGCAGTCTTTCTATTTATTTGCACTGCAGTAATACTAAAGGACCTCTGCTAAAACCAGGACCTCACTGTGTTGGGTAATACACTCCTAAGAAAATACTCCTATTGCAGGGCCTTGTGACATGGGCAAACCAGAATGAAAAGTGGTGAAGATAAAGGGAGAGGTAGAGTAATTAGGGTCCAAACTGATAAACTGAATAAAGCTACATCAGTGTGGCAGTGGCTTTCCTCTACCCCAAATCATGCTAACACAGAAGGTGCAATGGCTTTATCCTGCTCTCTCACCACTTACCCTGAATTAGCAACAGCAATTTGGGCTTTCAGCATTTGTTGTCAGCTGGAAGAGGGATTTGGCAACTGAAATAGCTTATGCAGGCCAAACTACCCTTCAGAGAAAAGGTAGGAGGCCAGATGGAGTTGTCCTATGGGTCATATCTGGCACAGGAGCCATCACTTGGACAAATTTGATCTAATTTTCACGTTAGGTAAAATTTCTAAGTCTACCTTTCATATAGTAAGTCACACAAACACCAGACCCTTCCATTTCCACATGGGCATGCAAACTAAAAAGTGTATTACAATTCCATGCATTGCAAGAAATGCAAGATTTTGGCTAAGCATAGTACTAGCCTGTCCCTCAGCACAGTTTAGGATTTGCTGCCAGTGCTGACAGCAAGTCCCTGAGGGCAGCTCTTGGATGTAGTTATTGCTTCCAATATTGTTTATATATTTAGGTAGTGATCCTAATGCATAGTTACTATGCTGGGCCTGAGTTCAGGTTTCTGTTCTCAGAGGGAAATACTAAGGCCATCTCCTGGTTTTGTTTTCATTCTCTCTCTCTTTTGTGTTTTTGGCTATGAAGTTGCCCAGTTTGTACAGGATTAGACTAATCATTGTATCAGAGCCTTGATAGCGGGCTGATCAGGGTACTCTCTTGAGACAATAGGGGCAATGGTCTGAGCAACTCTCAAGATGGAAGCCCTTCTGGATAAATATTTAATTACTCAAGTGTTTCATAAAAGACAGATACTTTGTACCATTGCTTCTACCCAATTACCTTCTGTGATGAGTAGCCCACCTGTGGGTATAAGGGCAATTTTGCATGTCTCTCATAGTCTCCTTGTAGCCAGATAGGGTTGATACCAGTAGCCTTCAAGGAGACTAGGGCTTAATGCTTTGAAGTCTAACTGGCAGCTGTTTTTCAGCTGTTTTTCTTCCTCAGGGGCCCGTACTTTTTAACATCAGCAACCTGACTGTTGAGATGGAATGAACCATCAGCAGGGACAAGTCTGACACTCATCTGGGAGAGCTTTCAGTATGGTGGAGGGTTAGATGGCCACTCACTGGGACCCCAGTGAGCCAGGAGAATGGGTTAGCGGGAACTTCATGAAGCTCCACAGAGGCAAATGCAGGCCTTCAGCGTGGACAGACTGGATTTGGAGCAGCTTTGCAGAAGGGACTTAGGGTCTGACAACAAGGTAAATTGGTGAATGCAAACCAGAGTAAATGCATCATGGAAGAGCCTATGGGGCCTCTGTCTGAAAAGCAGCCCTGGCTCATGAAATTTCTAGTTCATCTCACTGAATAGTGCAGTTGTCTTTTTTATATTTTGTCATAAAGTATCATAGGATTTTTGTGTTCTTCCACATTTACTGGCATTGTTTTGTCAGTTAGGGATATGAAAAAGTCATCTTGCTGGTCAGTTGGGCTACTCTGGCAAGACCAAGGGGTTTTATGCAATTATTGTCCAATAGCCACCCTGCCAGAACACTGTTTTCCGTCTGGGGAGCTAGGTTAAACCGAAATGTTCCCTCAGACGCAGGTGATGGAAGTAACTGTCTACATGTGACGGACTTGCTGACTTAGGTATATGGACAAAGCTGGGGTTTGGCAGTAGGTTATTTAACAGGCTTTATCTGCAATCAAATAGGACAAATACCAGTTTTTCTTTAAGTAAAAATAAGTTGTCAGTTCTCTTTTTGGTTTTGATTGTTCTTCTTAGCCAGCTGAATGTGTAAGTTTGCAAAAAAGTGCTAGTATTTGAGTGACAGTTAAAAATCTTTATTTCTCATACTGCTTTTGTAGAAATTTTGTGTGATTACTGAATTTTTCGTGTGTTTTTCTCATTAGGTAATAAATCTGTTGCAGCATTACAGCAAGTTCCTGTAAATAGCAGAAAAGGACAAAATAGCAGTAAGAAATAGTACTGGACTAAATGAAACAGTTCCTGTTCTTACTGAAATTGTTCTCAAACAATACCTTGAGTAAAATTCTTGAGGCTATTCTGGATATATAAAATAAGTAATTGTTTTTATTTCATTACAAGATCTACTTTTTTATTCTCTTGGTCCTTGAAGAAAGCTAAGGATATTTATAGACATTTTCTGAATGTGAAGGACAGATTATCAGCAAGGAGTAGCTAATAGAAGCTAGTGTGAGAGCTTCAGGCTAGAAATACCACAAGGATCATGGCAATGACCTCAAACTAGTTGAAAATGCGTGTGGTGAAATAGGAGAGTCAAGTCTTGAGGATGTGTAAAGTAAGAAATTCACATTGAGGAATTTCTTCCACACTACAAGAGTTGTCACTGTAATAAACTTATGTCTGCATAACTTTTACAGGATTTGGTGATAAGGATACCACCTATGTGTTATCTCTTTATCTGATGGCTGGGGGGGAACAATATGACCCTATGCCAGCCTTACAATCTCATGTATTACACTTTTGTCAAATAATAATCAAAGACAAATTGGAAGGATTTCAGTTAAGTAAATTTGTAAACAGAATTTTATGGAAATTCCTGGCAGTTTTTATTGTGATCCCCTCTGGATTATCCTTAAGTATCCCACCAAAAATAGCTATCAAGATTTTAAAAATTATCCTTAGTTTTTGAAATTGATGCAAGTCTCAACTAATGATTCAATGTAAATATGAGGAAGAAACAAGGGGGTATTTTTTCACTTTTGCTTGCTAGCAGTGCTGCTGGCCTCAGTGTGAGGGATAGAGCTGGTTGCTCAATGGACATGTAGTAGAAGATCAAGCTAAACCAGCATGAAAAGACAAATATTGTCCATCATCTCCAAAAGATACAGTTAACTGATAGTTAGGTAAAGAGTGAAATGAGTCTAATGATAATTTTACCAACCTCTGACTCAATGTTGTATTATCTAATTTACTTTACAAAACATAGATCAGCTTGATTTTGGGCAGTTCTCCCTTTGTTTCCTCACCAGGTTCTCTGTATTTCTTCACCTTAAGATACATCTTTCTTTGCTAGTTTATCTAATTTTCCATTCCTTATATATCCTGTACTAATTCCTAGTATACTTTTTTTTATGTTATTATTAACCCAACAAGGTCTGAAGGTCTCCTGTACATATTCCTCCCTCCGCAGCCCCCCTACCGCCCTGTTTTAGCTATACCTAGCTTTGCACCTTTGATTTAAAGAGATTTCAGAGCTTCCAATGCATCCAGGTTTTG
>JANHGB010014957.1:53070-71884 GCA_026283785.1 Coracopsis vasa | reverse complement strand
GCCCATGGCAGGGGGGTTGGAACTAGATGATCTTAAGGTCCTTTCCAACCCTAACTATTCTATGATTCTATGATTACGTCCACCATTGCTTTTATCCAGCATCTAGGAGCTGCTACCACATCCAAAACTGCAGGAGCAAGCTGGAAAAACCTAAGCATCTTCCTAAGATGCCATGCCTTTCACTTTCCATCTTGCTCTTAACTGCTGAGCAGTCCAAGGAAAAGAATCCCTAATGGAATTGCTCTTGCTCTGAAGAAGCAAAGTATGAGGTGAGCACCCTGATCATTCTTCTGGCTGTTCCAAGTTTGAGATCTCTTCCAGACAGACTTTTCTCTTCCCACTGAATTATATAATAATTCAGTCCAGCATGCTAATCCTGCCTTCAAATGCATGATATATCTTGCCTGGAGCACTTGAATTTCTAAGTTGCTGTTCTATTTCTCATGCTGCAGGTTGCCTTCCAGACACTAGGGTATATGACAGCTTTACCATTGACTTGTAGAGGATTGGGAATTTTCCCTTTCTTATATCTGCCCTGCTGTCTTAAAAAGAAATCTGTGACTGTAAAGTGAAGATTAGGTGTGACTTCTGTTGCCTGGCACTTTATGACCAAGAAATACTTGCTCATGTAATAGCAACAAGCTTAAAACATCACAAAAGTACAAAAGATGCAGCAATTGGCAAGACCTTCCTAGCTCTAGCATGTCCAGAACATGAAAATGCAGACAGAGTCATTATTTCTGTGAAGGCCCAGTCATGTGCAGATATAAAAGCCTCCTTTTTTCTCACTAGAACTTTTTTTTCTGCAAGGCTGGCATTACGTGTTTCCATGAGTGCGTTATGTTTCTGCCTCTGTTTGCCTGTGCTCAGTGTGAGTGCTCATTTGAATGATGCATCGCACGTACCCAGTTTGGAGAATACTGTTGCTCGTTATTACAGAGTTCCTTTCCACAGTTTTGTAAGTGCACTTCAATAATTGCTGCTTCATATCTTGGGTCAAAGTGTTCTCTGAGTCAAAGGAATGATATTAAATTACATTCCCTACTTAGCTTTCCAAGGTTGCAGCTCCAGGCAAGCAACTGGTCTATGCAGGCACTCTGAACTTGTAGCCTTCAGCCTTCCAATGTTGAGTGTAATCTCAGCATGAGTCTGCACAAGTTGGAGCAATCCCAGTGCCAAACAGTATTGGTATGATTATCAAGAAGAGCAAGGAAACGTGCCCAGCAGCAAAGCAACATAGCTTAAACCAGGCAGTGCTTTCTCAAAACTTCCCCACAAGTGCTTGGTGGGTGAATGGAGTGTTGCAAAATACAGTGCAGCTGAAGCTTGTTGCCTGGGTTGGTTGTTTTCCTGCTATAAGCAAGGTGACAATCCTGTTGCAATCATCCTCTGTTATGCCTGAGTCTTCAGACCTGCCAGGAGACTGTGAGAGGGCAGTGTTTAATTTTTCTCATCTGGAAGTGCATCCGGTAAGAAGTGGAGCAGGACAGCTGGCCTGCTGGCTGCCGAAGGCCAAGAAGGGTATCTGCTGTTGAGACAGGAGCTGGCTGGCAGCCTGCTGATGAAAAGCTGCTTTTCCATTGCCTGTCTGTGTTTCATTACCAATCCTCTGTATAGTTCAGTTCCTGAGATGAAAACTAATGCTTGAGCAATAAAAAGAAAGGGAAAAAAAATCTCTTTATATGATTTGTTATAGATCTTATGCCATAATAATTCAGGATAGACATTTTATGAATGTTATTTTTATATTGATTATAATCTGAATTTTACCAATTTAGCAGACTCAATGGCTGAAGCTGTATGAGCGAATAAAACTGCCTATAAAACACCAGATTGGTCTTTGGGATACATACATCCCAGCTCTGCACAGACAGGAAATATACTTGGATCTTGGCAAATCTGTTTCAACAAAATTGTTTGCTAATTTGGGCTTAGATTTCTATAAGCAGGAATAATTTCCAGCAGTATGGCCCCAGCTTTGAACACTGAACAGTCAAGGCCCTGTCTTTGCCTCTTGCTCCCCATTTTAGGTCAGGTGTTTCAGCTTGCTTTGCAGTATAAGCAAGAGGTCTGCATCGTGCAAAAATCTACTTGCCTGATAGTGCTTTCTATCTTGAGCTCCAAGCTATGCAATTGGAGAGTGATGCCACTAACAAGAGCTTATTTATAGCCTGCTCAAGGGAACAAGGTATGCTTACTCTGCTTTGAAAACCCTTTTGAAATTTCAAGCACTTCACACTTTGGCTCTTTGGTATATCCTTTCACCCTTGTCTTTGCTACCTATTAATTGACATGCCATTGAAATTGATACCAACTGATTTTTTTCCCTGTCTCTACTGGGCTCACCCTCAGGCCAAGCCAAGATATATTTTTCCTTTTGAGAAAAAGGGGCTGTATTGTATACAATGCCAGGTATGTACTTCCTATGCATTACTTGGGTAGTGAAATTCATATGATGAAAACCACTTGAAGTCAACTTTTTTTAGCTTTGTTTCAGATGTTCATTCTGGTTTATTAAATATGGAGGGTTCACACCAGACATCTGTATGTGGTATTTATGGTATAGCTATTTTGTTAATCCTTTTTAACAAAAGGACCCTAAATCCTGCAGCCCAGCAGTAGTGTAGCTTACATGTGTGTGAATGGTTAACTTACTTCAGAATCCCCTCTTCTTCCAGTAGTGCAGCTACTGCAACCCTGCTCCTGTACTGCAGAAGACTTAAATGTCTATTCACTTACTGCCCCCCTGATGTTTTTATAGCGTCTTAAGTTGAGCACACTGTGGTAGTAGTTTAGCTCCTTTTCAGAGAGGCTATTAATCTGGTTTAGCTCTGACCTATCAGTTTTTGCCTGGCACTGATCTTTCAGTCTTGGCCACATGGCATCTTCTGAATCCTACAATTGCTTCTGCTTAAGCTAGTTGGGCAGCTCCTATTAGCTATGCAGAGGCTGTACTTTGAAAGAGGATGTTACATGATTCAACTTACCAGTTTGCAAAACAAACTTGTTTAAAGAGAAGTGGACTGTAAGGGGATGCTAATTTTCAGTGGTGTTTTTTTAATTTCATTTCAGAACCCTTTGGACTTTACCTATGGCATCATTCCTAGAAATGATTGTAAAACTTAGCAGCTCACTAAAAAACACTTGTCTTGTATTCAGTCAAAACAGTTTCTCCTCAGGTTTTGCACAGAGGCATGTACATGTGGTT
Organism: Coracopsis vasa; assembly: GCA_026283785.1. NCBI lineage: Eukaryota > Metazoa > Chordata > Aves > Psittaciformes > Psittacidae > Coracopsis > Coracopsis vasa. Next base: position 68,676 of record JANHGB010014957.1, on the reverse strand, counting down.
TTCAGCCTCTGATTATTACTTGCCTTGGTATTAGGCCTATCAAAAGAGACTTTCAGTGTTAATTTCTGTGGCTTACTGCCTTGGGACTCTACACTGATTTACTGGACCAAAACTTCTGACATAAACTGTCCATGCTGCTGTAACCCATCTTTTCAGGTGGTGAATAGTTATACAGCTTTGTTTAAATATAACTGATCTCATGCTTAACTCTGAATGCACATCAGAGGAAAGTTTTGCTCAGATACTTAGACAGCAGAGGAGAGAAATGCTAGCTTAGTAAAAGCAATGAAACTTTTCAACAAGTATTCCAAGAAATTAGAACAGATGGTAGTACAGCACAAACCTCTCTCTTCACATGATTTGTGTGGCACTGATACTGCTATGTATATCTTTATTTTCAGAGCCAAGAATGTACCTAAATATGAAAGGGCAGCACAACTCATGTTCATGTACTTAAGTTTCCAAAATGTTCAAAACATACCGCTACACACAAAGTTTAGGCACCTTCTTCATGTTCTGTTCATGGCAGATTAAATGTGAACGTGCACAGAGGAAGTTGCAGTTCTCACTACATTGTCATTTTGAGCCACAAGCACAGGTGCTTTTTAGTATGCTAAAAAGTTAGATATATCCAAGATGATTAAAGAGATTACTTTATTGCTTTTTTTTTGTCTTATCTTAATTTTCCACCTAAACATCTGACAAGGGTGTTCTTGGCTGAAGCTTGCTTTTCCTTTCAGTGTAATGAAAAGCACTTTTTGCCCTTTGAGCTTCTTTCTTAGTCTATTTTCTTGTACAAACATTGCTTCCCTCCAAGGCCCTCAGCAGTCACTCAGCCTCTGTTACAGTTCTTTCTGCAACGTAAAGTGAGGATAATAGCATCTCTAATCGCACCTTCACAGCAGTGTGGTAAGAATTAACTAGTTACAGTTTGTGAGCTGCTTTTATGATAGCAAGGGTTATTGGTTCTAGCCTTATTCTCACTGAAGTCAATGGCCAAAATTATGTAAATATGATAGTATTCTTCAGCATACACACCTCACACATCTCCCAAGGAAAAAACAAAATCCATGAAGACATGAAACTATCAAGGAAACAGAAGGCAAAAAGAAAGATACAAGAATTCCCTATATTGTCATCAGGAGTGTATGAATTCTGGCTAATATGTTGCATCTATGAAATTTGCTGCTTTATTTCTATTAAAGTTTAATAAAGAGGCGGTTTGTCTTCTTAGCTATATTATTGTGCTGGGCAATCTAAGACTCTAGAAAGCAATAAGGAGTGTGTGAAGTGAAATAATTCATACCAAACTCTTCCATCCAGCTTTCTGTAATTGTATAATTGAAATATTTCCCCTGGCAAGTAGAGGTTACTAAGAATTATTATTGTGGCAGACCTGGCAGGCATTATATATGTTCAGGTGATGTTTTTGGTAACTGATTCATAGTCCTTCAGCAGTAGCATTTATATCATCTGCAAACATAATTGGGCTACACTGTTTCTCAAACCTGAAGACAGTGGGAAAAAGCTGCATCTTTCACTGTCTTGAATCTTGTTTGTCTACAAAAAATGAAGTACTTTCCAACAGTGTTGTATTGTGCTCTTGTATACATTGCAATTGATGTTACATCTGAGCTAAAACCAACAGATTTTGTTGCACCTGGAGTTATGACTGTGGTGGAAGCAGCAGCCAGGGGTGTTACTGGATGCAGTGTTATACTCACCTGGCCTCCATCCTGAATCAGAGAGGAATCTGAGGGCTGGGAGCTTAGCTGACGCTGTCAGTTCATGCATTGGACTGTGTGTGCGGGCTGCCTGTGACAGGCTTTTTACAAGCAGGACATGTGCCTTTTAATTTGTTCTGTTTCTTGTTACGAGACTGCTGGAATACAGCAGGGAAAATAGTAATATTGTGCCTGTTGACACCAGCACAGAAAGTGCATGTTCTCAGTCATTACTTACGAAGCAAGTAGGTAAAATTTACCCTAATCTCTGGTGAAGGACAATATTGAAGGACCTTGCAATGCAAAGGAATGTTTCCCACACAGCCTGAAATAAAAATCAAGTGTGTTAGTTACAGAAAGAGGGGCCAACTCGTTAATGGAAGGAAGTACCTTAACCTGTTATGTGACCCAACACATGCATTAAGATCATCTTGAATATTTGCAACAGCTTATCTGCCAAGATCCTATCTTGAAGAATAACAAAGCCTTCAGTCAGTTTTCAGGGTTATGTCACTTTCTGAACAGGTGCCACAGGATCATGATGTTTAGTTTGACAGGTTTGGGTTGTTTTTTCTAAAATGAAATGTGTGCTCAGGGCTGTGTTCGCTTTTGCAACAAATATCACGTATGCTTCAGAGTAAGAGCACATAATTGCAGATCCTTGATACCTTTGCAAAACAGAACTGTATCCATTGGACTATTATGTGTGCAACTTAAGCAAGTTAGTCAAGTGCTTACTAAGCTTGAAAAAAAGAAAGCTCTTTAGAGTACAGTGGTGGCTTCAATCAGAATTTAACTTTGGGGAAACATAAGCAGTCAGTCTTTAATCTCTTTGGTACTGGCTCATGCCTCAGAGTTCAGCACTACTTTTATCTACTTTAGAGACAACCCAGCTGAGACTGGATCCTGGCTGTTGTTAACTAACACTACGTTATCAAAGAAAGTATGCTGATTTACCTTTGCAGAGGCACTAACTCTCAATACTTCTATGTCTTAAAGAGGCCTATTTGCAGAGGCCTTAGTGCATTGATAATAAAAGAAGTATTTTTAGTTTAAAAAAGTTAAAACAGGAACATCAGCATAGATCTGCCAGATGGAATTTTAGGTTGTTCAAATATTTAAATGTGCAAATGGACTGTATTTGGAAAGTGAAACAAAAGGAAACCATATATATAATAGTGCAGGGAGAAAAATGCATAATCTTAATTTTTAAGATATTTCCCTGGCTGATGGGTGAAAGGGAAAGAAGTACCATTGACTTATTAGTAAACTGAATGCTGTTAGGGTTACAAACCTTATGCAGAGCTAAGAAAAAATTGATTGGAATATCATTACAGGGCCAATTGAATTGTTGTGAAGCATTCAACCTTTCTAATGCTGTAAGAACAGATTAATTTTCTCAATTAAAATGCCTCACCATAGTTTAATATGATCTAAAATATAGTGGGAGGGTAGGTCAAAAACAGGGAATACAGTGGCTGAACTGCTTCATTACAGCTGACCTGCTGAAACCTTTGCATTCAGTCTAGTCTCATCCAGTGTTTTCTCACTCTGAATATATTCAGTGTGGGCTACTACTTCAAATTAATTCAAACTACATTTCAGTAAGTTGATTGAACAATATTACCTAATCAGTGTTGATTGTAGTAGAAGATGAAGTTCAAAGTTGCAGCTGTTCTGATTTCTCTGGTACACCAGTCCATTTTTACTTAATGTACTGATGTCAGTAGCCAAACTTCTTCAACTTAATTTGGGTGCGAAAATAAAGGAAAGGCACCAAGTTAATACTTGCTAATAATGTGAGAGAAAACACCAGCTTTGTTTAACACTTATCTAACTCAGTTAATGTATTTAGATCCTGTGAATTGGTGGATTTCTCCAGTGTCAATTTACAGCATAGTGACTGTCTCTCTTTCTCTAGATAGTGACATGTAGTGGCACTGAGCTGAAATATGTTGATTTGGGATATGAAAGTTGATGATCTTGTGCTGTTGTAAGTGGAAGACAGACTTTGCAGTGATCAGCCTCCTTCAGTAGGAAGAGCTTGGATTTGTTCTTTACTTTTCCTCCAGAGATGTACTCTCATGACTGTGTCAACACTTTGTGTGGATGAGGTGATTTCAGTTTGGGTCACAACTTGCAGAAGATGGTCAGCTCTTTTTATATTTTTCTGAGTGTATTTCTAGAAAGGATCAGGCGAAATAATAGATGAAAATTGGCTAGCTAAATGCTGGGTGAAGAAAGACTGGGGTGATTCTCATGCAGTAAAGTTAAGTCTTGGAGGTCTTTGGTTGCTGACATGCAACCAGTGTTGATCTCCTGGGTCTGCATACTCAGAATGCTCCTCGATCCCTGGTTTAGAGGCTTGCATAAAACAAGTATTTTTTAAATTGTCTAAAGCAATTACAATGGTCTGTTTTACACAGACATAGCTGGGCAGGCAAATGATGAGATTGTTTAATGAGAATTTACTGGTAAGTGAAAACTGTTGCCAAACCTTATAGATGCAAAAGCTTGGTTCTGGTGAAGGCTGGAGGAAATCCAGGGGTGCTCTGGTTGCCTGGCCTCTTTCCTCTAGGTGTTTCTAGAACCCCTTGGGGCTTAGTGGCTATTTCACGTCTGGGAGCTCTGAAACTCTTCTATTGATAAAAAGCCCAAGTACCTTCATTATAGAGACTCACTCATCAGGGTCCAAATCAGTGACATTAAAATACCATCTTTAACCTGAGGGCTGGATAACTGTGGAGTGCTCTGTATTCAAGTGTGCTTGAATTGTGCTCAGACTGGAGCTACCACAGAAAACAGCAGTTTTCTTAAAAGCCTTCTGAGCAAGCATGTTGGTACCTGCAATCCCCAAGCTGCACTGGTAGCTTTGTGGCTACGAGATGATACTGCGCTACTTCTGCCTTCTATAAGTCACTAAATGATCTCCCTAATATATGCGTGTGTGTCTTCTCATTTTGCACTGCTGTGCCTGTTCTCTAGAAGTAACCTCATGAGATGCATGAGAGCTGGTGAGCACCAGTGTTATCATCCTGGGTGGCTCTTTTTCTGTAGCTCTTCCATCTCTCTTGCAGGTACACTGGCAATAGGGGAAGCTTCAAATTCAGATGTATGGATTATGCCTTTATGGAATCCTAATAAGATTTCTTGTAGTCGAAATATGATATCAAAAGCTGCTTTTGAAAATATTTTGTTGCTGATTTTGTTCATGGTACTGAATGTAAAGCTTAAGAAGGACAATGTTCATTAAAAAAACCCCAACCTGTGTTAGCGCATTGCCTTCTGCATTGATCCATATTGTAAGTGTGGGAAGGGAAGATCCTGTTGTAATTTTACAAGTCTGGAGGTTGGAAAAACTACACCTCAATTGTTCCACGATTTCTTTTATAAATGTAGAGAAAGATGGAAACACAATAAACTAGCTCAGTGATGCACCATTTATCTGGGGCTGCTTTTCCAAGTGGAACTACGTTTTGTACTTTTATGTATGAGGCTAGAAAAGGCCTGGTAAACATTTCTGCTGATTTTTGACATATACTAAATAAGGTTGAGCACTCTCCACACCAGAAATTACATTTTTTGCTCCTTGATCACTGTTGTTCTTTCTAGAGAGTAAAGTTGTTTAAATGGCACTTGAAAGCTCTATGTGAGGCAGTCTGTGGTCCATGAAGCGATTTGTGCATCACTAACAAATACAGGTATTCTAACTTAATATACACTCTGTACTTGAGGAAGCAATGCAATTAGAAAAGGCACTTGATTTATCTGACATGAAGAACAAATTTCTTATGGAAGGAAGAAACAACCAACCTAGCTCAAAGTAGTGTTGTTTTGGTGAACAGCATAAATAGTTTTTTGTTTACATGTATATATTTTTGTTGTGGACCTGGTGTTATGTCAGTATGTTTCACAGAGCCCTCCTGCTGCTGTTATAATGCTTACTGCAAGCAGTGTTGCATTTTGTTTGTTTTTAAAGTTAATTCACACCAGTGTCTGCATGTGTGTGCATCTCAGCAGGGGAAGCCCAGCAGTTGCAAATGAGCAGGGTCTGATAAAACAGTAGCAGGTAGGCAGGGGTTACTGAAGCAGGACCCCTGCACCGCTTAACCCCAGCGGTGTCCTGGCTACCCACCAGCATCATGGCGTAGTTCTTTCTAGTGCCTGTGCTCTCTGAGCTGAGACTGAGGTGAGAAGTAAAACAGGAGCTGATGCCAAGCGCACAAAAGAAGAATGGTTGTGCCATGCACATGACAATCTCTTCAGCTTTTTCATGTCTCTAGGCCATGCAAATATTGGCATAAATTTTTTAAAAAAATAAAGCTTTGACTATTTCTCACTAAAACTGCTAATTTTTTTCCTCATCCTTTCAGCGTAATTCTGACTGGAATAGCTTTTTATAGGATATTCTTGCCTCTGTCCCAAAGAAATGCTGCCAGATTGTTCTAGTCCTGTAGTCTGAAAATATGGAAGCTCTGCTGAGTGAAAAATTATACGCTTCAAGTACCAGGGCTGCTGTGAGCTCATCATTTCCAGACCTCCATTGTGGTGATGTAGGGAAAGAGCAGATGAACCAGATTAGTGTCACTGCTTCTCCATAACACCTGAGGATTTTCTTGGCGGGTTCCTCTTTCCAACAGTTTCCTGCTCCTCTTTTTAACTCCTAGCTCCTCTTCACCAAGGAAGAGAAGCTTCTTTCTAGCTTTCTATGCTCCTCTTTGGAACGCACCCCTTATCCCGGCACTGCAAAAACACTGCATCATGCCTATTTCTGACATTGATCAGGCTCGTACTGGGTAGGGGCTCATTACTTAAGGTTGATAAATCAGCTGTGGGGTGAGGGACCTCAGCTGAATTCTCCATTTCAAACCAAGAGAAATACAGCCTATGTTCAGCTGTAGTTAGAGTGTGTGTGCGTATCTGTGTGTATATATAAAGATAAAAAAAGCAGTCTAAAGTGTGATTATTCCCTTGCTGCAAGTGCATAAGTATTCTAGATGCTGCTTGTCCTTGAAATTGTCTCTGTGGGTGTAGTTTTGGCAGCTTATTTCAATTTGATCACTTTTTTATTGTTTGTGGGGAGAGGAAATGATGTCTGTATCTGCAGATATGAACAATTAAGAATTTTTTATTGTTATTTTCAATTATATCAGAGTCTGAATCTGAAGACTTCTCCCTCAGCCTTTGGCTGTCCCATCACAACTACTACTTACTGAAGCTACACTATACTGAAGGGCTCATCATCTGTGCTTCCATGAGCCCTTTGCAAGTTACAGCAAGTTATACACACCTGTGAGGAGGCATCACATGTGTCCTCTCTAACTCCCATCTGCACACCTTTATATTGCTCATGTACTAGGAATTTATCTTACTATAGTGTACCTGAAGCCTCTTTGCATCCCAAAATGGTGATTGCTCTTTCCAGTTGCTCTTCTGCTGGCTGGTTCCAGACACATGGACAGAAACAAAACATTTTTCTCACTTCAGAAACATGTTATTGGTAAGACCTTGCATGAATCCTCCAAGCAGAAAACCTGCCTTCCTTACCTCATTCAAACTGGTGCATTTTGAATATATTGCTAAATGATAATTACAAATAAGGGGTGAAACCCTGTTCACTGGTAGTAGAGAGTGTGGGATTTTTTTTGTCTGCTACCTAGTGGGTTCTGCAAACAGGAACTCTTCTTATTGAGGTCCCTAATTTCCCTTCATCTCTTTTTGACCAAATAGTTAAGAGGCCAAAGCTGAGGGATTTGTAAATCTGGGTTTCCTGCTTTGTGATAGGACATTGTATAATCAAATTGCAGGTGTATAGATATGAAAAGGAGGAACAAATAAGTTAAAGTACATGCCCACATAGTCTCAACTCTGGGTCCTGGCGCTTCCCTGGTACACTTGCAACTTGTATGTCTCAATTGGTTTTTAACTCTACAGAACTGATTTTTCCTCTGAAGTCCTATCAAGAGAAGAGACACCATGTCTGCTTAATTCTGCAATTCTTGTTGTACTTTGCATCTCCATCCCTCTGCTGTTCCCTGCCACAACACGCGATGTTTGCTATTTGTCATTAATCCTGGGTATGTCCACTGCCACCTGACTGCTGACGGTCCCATTGTCATGACAGATGTAGCCTGTGTTAACACAGTACTGAAATAAGCAGTTTCTCTTTCTCTGATAGTACTTAAATTTGCTTCTAAGTGTACAAAGAGGGTCTCTCCTTCCATCCTATGAGGTCACTGTTCCTCTATTTCTTCACAGCACTGTTAAACTGCTTCATGTAATCTCACTGCTGCTCTGCACTTACATCCCTACCTTTAAATGCAGCTGACCCACTTGCAGGTAATTACTTTAGGTTAATACCAGCTTCAAGGATTGACCGGCAAAGGGCTGCACTGAGCTGCTGTGTGTATCTTTGCCTTGTGTCTTCACACTTTCAGTCTGAATTCCTCTGCATGCATCTGTTCTGCAAGCAGAAGGTAGAGTTTCCTAACGACGGTCATTTTCTCCCTCTTTGAAGCAAAAATATTCAACAGTAAGAAAATTTTGTTAAGTACAGAGCAGTTTCATGTAGTTTAGCAAATAGTTTGTAACCCATTGCCTTAATAGCTGAATTGGATGGGGTAACAGACAAAAATAACATTTTCAAGCTGTTGAGGGGGAAGATTTCATGAATGAGACTTATAAGAACAAGTTTTGCGCAATCACGTTACTGAGGGAATTATTCCTCACCTTGCAAGCACTGTAAATGAATTGTTTAAGCTAAGTTTGGCTCTGTATTTTAGACAAATTAGCCTTAACTGAAATGAAGGCGAGATGCAGAGTCAACCTGGCAGCTATGCATAGCAGCTCCTGGTGGTCGCTGCAACTAGTGGGTTGCAATAATAGGTATAGGTATAGTATTGCAGGTATATAGGTATAGTATTGCAGATATAATGCATCCATAGCAATCTCAGTAACTTGTGCTTTGGAAAGCAAAGAGAGGGACAAGAATCCTACTGAAATTATAAAAGCAAAAGAACCTCCTCTGTCTGCAAGAAATTTTCTGTTACTGTCCATTAGCATATGAGTACACTTACCAATAAATACACGTGCACTAAAAATAACAAAACCCATCAGTCTTCCTCAATATTTCTTATAGAAATAGATGCTGTGCAAAAGACACTTAAAATGGGAGATTAACCTTTATTGCCCACCCAGAGAAAGTTATTGTAACTATTCAGTCATAAAAAGTGTAAATAGCAGGTCCCCCTATTACTGCACTCTTTGAGCTGTTTGGTTCTCTCTAAAAAGTTGTACGATTACTTTTGTGTCCTGTTCCCTTTGCTTCCTGGAGCAAAAAACTACTTAATCTCACACTTGTTACATTATATTACTTATAATGATATTTTGTCTTTGTTTGTCAAAATGCAAGTTTGATATAGTATATGTTCATAGTAAAAATCCGTCAGCAAGGGACATCGGGATGAATAGAGTTTGAGAGAGCATTTTAGTGCATAAGTCGCTGACTCAAATTTCCAGACTACTTTGTTCCTTTGAATGCCGGGAGTTGGAAGTGGAGGAGACACAAGAGATGCCTGAAGTACTGTGGGTGGTTCTTATTTTTGCTTCTGTTTTCAGACAGCTAATATTTGTTCATTTCCTAAATGGGTGCTTTTCTCACCTTGGACTGAATCCAAACTATTTCTTACTTTAAAAAGTAAGCTTATCAAACAGGCTGACTCAGACAATGGAACATTAAGCCACCACCCATCTTTAAATTGCATTATTGCAGAGGTTTAGCACTGTCACACTGCTTACAGTAAAACAAACTAAAATTAAAAACAAAGTACCCATACAGAAGTAGAGCATGAACTAAATAATAGAAGTTCTAGAAGCAGAACAATGTAGACTCTACATCACGTGAAGCAAAAAAGCTCAGAGTTAAATTGAGCATGCAAAATAGCATAAAACCAATAACCAGTTCATTTTTGTGGCCCTCAGATAACACGTTTCAGTGCAGGAGTGTTGCTATGTTATGTGAGTGTGTGCACATGAACTAAGATGGTGCTTGTTCCAAAGTGTGTCACTCCTATAAACACTAACTGTTCAGGATGGTGGATTGGATTAAAACATGTGAAGGCAATGGTACATGAAGCATGTTAGTGTAACTGAAACAGTAGATCAGGAGAAAAACTTTTCAGCTGTTCTGGGCAACTTTAATTCCCTATAGGGAAGAATCATACAGCTCTCTGAAGCAAACATCTCCAGGTATCCCTCTTGTGATTTGCTGTAACTCGTTGGGTGCTTTTGTCATCTGCAGGCCGTGCTTGCTCAGACTGTAAGCAGCTGTACTGCCTGTCCATGTTGTGACAGGCTATGTTAGCCCTGTCAAGAAGCTGGAGCTGGATGGTGTAAAAAGATCCATGCAGTCTTTCTTGGACATTGAAGTTTTCCTTCTGCAGCTACTGCAAGGCATGGAAATAGATAAATGCATGCAAAGGACAACTTTATCAGCCCTCGCACAATTGAACAGGAAGACCGAAATAGCCTTCAAATCTCAGAACATTATGAGAATAATGGTTAGTATTTCAGAAATGTATGTCTTTTTAGTTCTTACAGACTCAGACACTGTGTAATCATCCAATGTGATAGAGAAAGCTGGGGCTTTCATCTGGATTTATTAACATTAACTACTTATGGGAGAGTTCAAAAATCTGTCTGAGTGTTTAAGTGTTCAAGCATTTAACTGAGGACAGACACCTAACAATTCAGTCTACTGTATTCAGCCTTGCACATCATAAAACAGAATTCTTTCTTTTAAAACGGTTATTAAGTCTAGATCAAAGGTAGAGGATTATGCAGGATGTCCAGTTTAAGAAAGTGCTATTCAAGAGGTTAATGTAAAAGTGCAAACAGTAACACTTTATGCTCAGTCTTATCTACTATCTTTCTATTATGTGGAAACAATTGAGCGTTTAGAGCCAGTCATGCCAAACATCATTGAGCTCAGATAAAGAAAGAATAAAGAAACCCTTAAACTGTGGGTTTTGTTATTTTAAAGTGACTACCTAGGAGTAGCATCCTGTTACTCAGTGTTTCTGATGGCTGGATGTTCACAGGCTTGCAGTCTCTTACATCATTTTAAACAGTAAGGTGCTGCATATACCTGTCAGCTCTGTGAATCTGACCTAGGCATGAAAAAGCATATACCTGGTCTTACGTATATATTAAGTATATACCACTTGATCAATAGTGAAAGTGATGATTGGGCTTGAACAAAGGGCAGCTGCTCTGTATCCTCTTCAGATCCCTGCCTGTTCCACGCTGCGTGTGGTTCCCAACACCACAGGATTAAAATGTGCATAAATGCGGTATGACTTCTTTGTGTGCTTTTTAGGCACACTTATGGAAATTTTTGCAAGTCAGAGCTAACCAGCTTGGATTTCAGGTTTCCTGGGGAGTTTGAAAGAGCAGTAAACAGAGCTGCTTTCCTGCTCCTGGAGCAATTTTAACTGCACGGTTGAGATTTGGGGATGATGGAATGTGTCTTTGCCCTTTAAACAAAGTCTCTCTTCAGAGTAAAAGTACATTAGCAGGAATTCCTCCTCTTCAGTCCTTTGATTCTCTGTAGCTATCTGTACTTCTTCAAGATTTATGGTGCCTTCTGTAATGAGAGCAATCTTATATAATATATGCAGCCATTGTACTTTCTAGACTAGAGACTAATCCAGTTCTTAGTCCTTTGAAAAATGCCTTCATGTCTGCCTGCCTCCTTCAGATCTTGGGCTTTCAAAGCGTAAAGTCCTATATTTTTAGTAGGCTTTGGCTGTATTCTTTCCTGATGAAGATCTGGTAAGCTTAAAAAAGGGATTGTAAACCAGATCCAGTCAGAAGACCTAGTGGTCTGAGTGCATAAATATGTATACACATACAATTTTTTAATGATGGTATGGAAACTATGTCAGGCAATCTATTGGTAGAGTAATAAGTTTAAGGCCTGCATGAATAATAGCTTTTAAGTTTGGTATTATGGCTGATTAGTGCTATCCTTTGTGATGATTCATTATTATAAAGGCTAATCGTTACAAGCTACACTGGTGTCTCAGGCAACTTGGCATAATTACTCTGTTTTCTTCAAGAAAACATAAAGCCTGCCTTTGTCTGGCAATTGCTGAGTAATTGCTCAACAGTTATGTGTTTATGTGATATGAAATAGAAATGATACCATAATATTTTCTCTCCTCTTCTGACTGCCCACCCCCCCCATCAGGTTCTGTTTTGGTTTTTTTTTCTTTTCTGGTTCACATATGGAATGAGGCTCCTTTTACTGCTGTTTTATTGGTACAATCCATTGTACTGATGCTGCCAACTTCACTGCCTCACATAGTTCAGCAATTAAGACCGAGACTTGAAAGATTAAGTACTCTCCCCTGGGATTCGGTGACTACTGGTTAGCAGTGCACTAGATTCAGATGTCATCGAGGCTTGTGCCATGAAATGCATGTTCTTCTTTTTGCACTGTGCCCACAGGAATTGAAACTTCCACTGCTTTTGAGAGATGTTTGATACTTAGGTGTCTCTCTTCACTGATGCGGTCATTGGCTGTGTACGTGTTTTCTTTTGGTGTCTTTTTAGACAGAGAAGGGGAAGGGGATTGTTCTTGCGTTACAAGTGGGCATAGAGAGAGATTAATTCTATTTTATAGAAAGTTTGGAAGTAGATGAGGCTTCCTAGGTCTCAGTATTTTCTTAAGTATCTTTTGGTTTTTATTGCTCTTTAATCTCAGGAATGTTTTCTCTCACAGAACAGAGTCCTATTGTCTTGCATAACTCAGGCTGTAAACCTATATGAGAGTAAAACTTCGTTACAGAGTAGCAAGATACGCAGTCAATGTGTAAGAGTATTTGTGAGTTGTCCCGTGGACCAGCATGTGTGTCTAAGGATGGATTATGAGGAGAATGAATGGAGCATGGAAAGGCCTACACAAGAGTTTCAGTTGAAGCCACAATAACAGGTCAGGGGCAAATGCCCCCCAAAGACATAACTGAAACGTATTTCCCTGAGAGAGTGTATTCCCTAGGCTCCATGGGATTTTGCTCCAGTTAACCTCTAATTTGGGAGTGCCATATGGCATGCTGCCTTAAAAGCTGACGATTCCTCTGTATGCAGCAGATTTTGGAGAATGGTTTTCACTAAGTGAGCAAGAGATGGAACACTTTGTATTCCTGAGACATTCAGCACTTTTAAAGAAACATATTGGGGCAGACAATAAACATTGCTCAAACACTGCTTTAGTGCTTTTTGCAGTACCTTAATACCACCATCTGGTGAACTGGAATCATGTTACAGTTTATTTGTACATTCTTTTCTGCAAGATAATGTGCTTGTCTAACAAGGTGCCATGTTTTGACCAGGAAGCTGAGCCTCCTAAAATAAGATTGTGGTGTAACTGCTGAAATGATGTGCACTTCTTTGCTTCCTGATCCTAGGTGGGTGAGATACAAGGACAACAGGAATGCTTTTCTTGTAGGCAGGATTTTGGGGCCCTATTCAGCCCGTTTCATGCTCCTGAGCTATTGGAAGAAAAAAGTGCAGCTCCAATTTCATCCTGAAAAACCCTATTGCTGAATGACATGAAACAGATTTGACTCATACAGGTTTTGGGGTTCTGACAGATTACTCTTATGCATCCTGAGACTGACTGTTTATCTAATCTGAACCTCCAAACCTTCTGAAACTGATTTTGCAAATCTGTGCTATTCCTTGAGTCTCGTATTTTTAAGGGCATGCTAAATACTCCACATTGATTAATGTTATCATAATGTAAACTTACTCAATGAACATTCATTGTGTTCTGTTCTAATTCCTTTATGTGCTGCCAAAAATGCCCTTTTTAAGTGTTTCTTCATCAGTTATTGATGAATAGGGTTCTTAAGCTGTGAAACAGCTCTTCCAGACTGTCCTGGTTCTGTTCCAGGTTAAACATATTTTAGGTTTGGAATAAAAAATGATTATCCAACATCTTTAAAAAGAAATTGGACCTGACCTGACCTGAGCCTGGCATTAGTTGCTGTTGCTCCTGTCTCTTTGAATTGCATCCAATTCATAACCAAGCAACTGCAGAGGACATTGGCAAATGCAGGAAAATCTATCCCAACAATTAAATGTTATGCTCAGTTTTTCCTAATTATAATATTTTGAAATCCCATAGTATAAACTCTCAGACTAGTGATTAATTGTTCATAATTAGTAAATAGCCCAGTGGAAAAAGAAGGTTTCTTTTGCACTACAGAATAAAAGGGAGGAAACCAATCTTCTTGATTCTTATCCTGTGGGGAAGAGTGTCATTATTATGAATCAATTTAGATAATTTATTATTAACAAAGACAAGTTTAAGAACAAGGACAAATCTTGACAGCCCCAGCCTGCATGTTCACACTTCATAATAGTGTTATTCCTTTGATAATTCCTTCTATGAAGAGTAGTGACCATGTTCTTGTAGCAAGAAATCCTTTGCAGCTAAACAATGTACCCTTGTGTGCTGTGACTGGACGTAGAAGGTAAGATCAGTCTTAAACATCTGCTTTCTACAAGGTACTTATTCTCTCATCCACCATGGGGGAAAAATAGTAGAATAGAGGAAAGGAAGATTACTTTTCTACTGTTGGCTGTATCATCTCCTTTCAGTGTTTGTAAAGTATAATTTGACAAATTCAAATTGTAAGGAAATTAATTTTTCTGTTAGGTGTTGAGACACACACATAAAAACTTTACTGAAAAGACATTTAGGTTTGTCCAGTAAGGCTGACTTATTAAATCTGCTTGTTTGCTATTCATTCAAAATCAATGATAAATAAATAATTCTATTGGCTTAAATATATTGGAACAGTTGGGTCTTATGGACATCTTATTCCATGGACTTGTAAAGGAGATAGCCTTCCTGATTTGTTTTTCTAGTAATGCTTGGAGCCCTGTAGGAAGAGAGAACTCTAAGTTAAGTTTGAGCCATGGTACAATGGTAACATATATTAGTGTGATCCCTGTTCAGATATTTCTCCCCTCTTAAATATCTCTTCTTCTTTACTTTTCACATTAATTTTCTCTGAACCTTATTTTCAGATTTTTCTCATTCGTTAAACAGGAATTGTAATCATCGTGCTCACCACACTTTATATTTTGATTTTGTGTTTATGCGTCATTTCATGTTTTGCTCCTTCCTAAATTATCGATATGTTTCCAAGTGTATGTTGTGTAATTGTTTCATTAACTGGTCTAGGCATTATGCATTATGTTGTTTCTCATCATTCTGTTTCACCTTACTCTTTGCAAGTGGGAGTTGCTCAGCTGTCTGTTTTTCTCACAATAAAAGGTGCTGTACTAAAAGATGGTT
This sequence comes from Coracopsis vasa, assembly GCA_026283785.1. Classification (NCBI taxonomy): domain Eukaryota; kingdom Metazoa; phylum Chordata; class Aves; order Psittaciformes; family Psittacidae; genus Coracopsis; species Coracopsis vasa. The sequence goes on along the minus strand of JANHGB010014957.1, from coordinate 53,583 downwards.
ATGGATGCCTTCAGCTGGGGATGACATATTCTGTTATTTTGTATTTGGTAATATTGAGCTACACTTGTGTGTGCTAAATGTAGGCTGAAGTGAAATTACATGACTACAGAGAAATACTTCACACTGCCCTGTAACTTAATTCCTCCATGCCCAGCAAATGCATTTAGTGGAGTGTCCCTGTGTCAATGGGAAGCAGGATCCCAGCATGTTGAAGAATTTGGAGAAGTCACTCTTGTTTGCCCAGCATTCAGAGAAAGCTGGAGGGACTTCACGTAGCTATAACATCCCGAGGAAGGACGTGATATTTAAAATCACAGATGTGGTTACTAAAGGAAAAGGGAGCAAGAGTATGTGGTTCAGTGCAGCTTGATCACAAGTGTCAAAGAATCATTGTTCACTTAATCTTTCTTACTAGGCTGAAGCAAAAGCCAGAGGTAGTTGCCCGTCGCTTCCCTCTTCACAGATTGCTCTTCTCTTCCTGGTGACCCATGAAGACCCAGGCAACCTTTCCAT